>WBZZ01005655.1:157500-175000 GCA_019918135.1 Paulinella micropora
CGGGGTATAGAAATTTTCCTCGTTTACTATGAAATTTTTAGACATCTCATGACTTGGAAAATTACCAGATTCGGACATTATGCGTCTTCTTCTGACAAGATTACTTTGAATCCTTTCCGGCCCTTAACCTTAAATATAGTTTTACTGAATTGCTTGTCGCCTTTAGAAAAAATAGTTCTTTCTAATTCCTTTCTTACTCTTGTACCCTTAGGGAATTCATTAATTAAAGGATTTCTGTATATTTCTTTAGTGTTTTTTTCAGTCCCTTCAAAAACATTAATCGGAACTGTTTTAATTGTTGTATGATATGTTTTATTATAAGCATCGACAACCTCATGAATAATAGGAACCCATTGAAAATTTTCATTAAATTCCCATATTAAGTTTAATTCATTTCGTATTGTTCTAATAAACCTATCAATTATACCCATTGTTCTGTGATCGCCTACTTGGACAGTCCTATGTTCGATATTATTTTGTCTGAAATATTCAGCCACTTGTCCTTTGAATTCACCACCATTATCTGAAGTAATTCTTTCAGGAACTTTTTTGGTAAATATTTTTTTTTAACCCTTCTAAGACATAACCAGTTGTTTTATTTTTGACTGGCTCAATCCACCCACGACGGCTATATACATCAATAGCAACTAATCCAAAATTATAGTTAGCATTACCTTTCTTTGTTGCAACCTTTGACATATCCATTAAATCGATAAATACTTGACTTAGTGGTTTTGCTTCTGGTGAGGTTATCGTGTTCCATATCTTAGCGGGCTTTGATTGAAAATGTATTTCGGCCACTTCTTCAAGTTTTTCTTTCCGCTCTGTCTGCTCAGGAGTTTCTTGTTGCTAACTATGTTTTCTGTCCATTGTATATTATCAGAATTTTAAAACACTCTATCTATTTCATTATTTTTTTCTTTCTTACTTGGCTTCTCTGCTTGATTATAAACATTAACAGATATGTTTGACTTTTTATGTTTACCTTTCTTTACTGGTATTTCTTCTTCACTTTCTTCACTTTCGCTTTCGCTCTCATCAGGCTCAGGCACAGGCTTTTTACTTACTTTCTTCTTTGCTTCCGCTTTCTTTCTTCTTATTTTCATCTTAGCCATCTTTTCAGCAATGATATCAGTAAAATCACATTCTTCATTGCTATCACTGCTTTCTTCTGGTGTATCATCTTGGTCTTTTCCATTAATGATATCATTAGCAACACCAATTTCCTCCATGCGGTTTATCTTTTCCTCCATCTCTTCATCATCGCCTACATAAGCCTTTCTACACTTTGCTAATTTCTCTTTTGCTATTTCAACCTTATGTTGCTTTTTGCTCTTAATACTTTCCACAGCCTTACCCCAATTCTTGCGACTTGCTTCGGGAGACTGCATTTATACTAAGATTAATATATTTTAGTATTTTTTAAATAATTAATTAAATAATGTAATGTCCCAATATAAATCATTACTGGGCCTTAATGAGTTGGCTGTTGATAGTCTAAACATACTTAACTTAGACCTTACCAACACAAACATAGTCGGTCTGAATACAGACAGAGTGCCAGAAGATGCTGACCCTATAAATCTTTATTACACTGACGACCGATTTGATACACGACTGGCTACCAAAAGCACCGCGGACATTAAAGAAGAACTTAATTATTATTGGACTGATAACCGCTTTGACACACGGCTCGCTTTAAAATCAACAACAGACCTAAAAGAAAGGATTAATTATTATTGCACTGATAACCGCTTTGACACACGTCTGACTTTAAAATCAACTACTGATATCAAAGAAGGAAGCCGTTTATACTACACAGAGCAACGAGTGAGGGATAATGACGAAGTCAAAGCCTCAACTCAACACCGCTCTAATACTTCCAATCCGCACCAAACCAGTATACAATTTGATAGATACAAACATATTTGCACAAGCGAGCGGACAATACTTAACTTACAACGATGTAGAAGGCAAATGGAAGAATACAGCCCTTGGTTCAATTGATACACTTTCAGATGTGGTTATAACCGCACCAATAGCAATGAATAGTTATCTAACATATAATTCCATAAACTGGGTAAATAAAACCTTTCCGATAAATGTTGATGAAACAGGCAACATTAGTATGGGAAGGAAGAATATAACAGGAGTTAATTTACTAAATACCAAAGATGTTGATGAATGGATATTTGAGCATCAAGATAATAATGATAAAGTTTCAGCGAGTGGAAGCATAGATAGCCACAGCGATGTGACAATATCAGGTTTCCCAGCAGATAATCAATTACTCACTT
This sequence comes from Paulinella micropora, assembly GCA_019918135.1. Classification (NCBI taxonomy): domain Eukaryota; phylum Cercozoa; class Imbricatea; order Euglyphida; family Paulinellidae; genus Paulinella; species Paulinella micropora. Next base: position 159,798 of record WBZZ01005655.1, read on the forward strand.
ATAGCACGGGGCAATGGAGAAACACCCCACCACCCTTTCTTAGATTAGACGGCACTGCTAGTATGACGGGGGCACTAAATATGAATGGTTATGCTATTTCGGGGGCTTCTACGTATCATGGAATTAATCTCGCTAATCTCGCAGTTGATGGTTCGGTGGTTAAACTAACAGGAGACCAAACCATAGGAGGAATAAAAACATTTAGCAGTATAATAAATGCGAGTGCGGGTCTTGATATGAAAAGCCAAAGCATAACAAATGTAAATTTGGTTGATAGTGTGGATGTTTCCGTTCTTGATACTTCGGTGGTTAAACTAACAGGAGACCAAACTATAGCAGGGAATAAAAAATTTACATCAACTTTAGAAGTAAGTGGTTCATCCAATCCTACTACTTTTGATGGTATTAGCATAGCCTTTGATACAAAAATAGGAATGATTGCAGCACAAAAAACAGCAACAGCGACTTGGTATCCGATACAAATAACTGGTTCGTATGTAGAGTTATATTCAGGTAATACTTTAATTATAACCGCAACTGGCACTACACTCAATTTGAATAACAACAAAATAACAAACTTAGCCACACCATCAGCAAGAACGGACGGAGCAAATAAAAGCTATGTTGATACAAAAGACTGGCAAAATGTGAAACTAACAGGAAACCAAACCATAGCAGGAATCAAGACATTTAGCAGTGGTCTTGAAATAACAGGAAATTCAACGAATGCGACAACAAAGGGAACATTCGTGGTTTTTAACTCCACAGCCAATATAGGAACTATCGGATGCCTTGATATGGGCACGGGCGTAAATTATAACTTTGAAATAAATGCCAAAAAAATAAGTTTTATTATTGATGGGGCGATAGTCGGTTGGGTAAATGCTTCGGGGCTAGATTGTAATAGTAGCAAAATAGCCAACCTTGGAACTCCGACATTAGCGACGGACGGAGCGACAAAAGGGTATGCGGGCACATTGGACGGTCAAAATGTAAAACTATCAACAGATCAAACCATAACAGGAAGTAAAACATTTAATGGGGCAAGCACTACGATAAAATATCTAACTTTAACGAACAATGCCGATTTTAATAATCAAACTATCACTAATGGCGGAAATATAACATATAATGGGGCGAGGATATTAAACCAAAATGGAGGAGATATATTCTTTTCACAGACATCAGGTGATTATCAGTATTTCTTATTTTACTCTAAATACTGCTACAAGTGGAATCAACCAACGAGGTTATGTATTTACGAATGTAGCATTTGATGTAAAAGGGGTGGGACTTTATATTTCAAAACTTTTGGATAATAAAAGTGCTTCGTCTGACATTGTCCATTTTAACAATGCTGGCGGTATGAGGTTTTATGGTGCCTTAGATATGAACTCAAATAACATAACAAATGGTGGAACAATAACGGGAACCACATTAACGGCAACTGCTGGTATGACTACAACAACATTAACAACAAGCGACAATATAGCAGTAGGTGCTGGAAAAAGTGTTTTTATTGACAGAAATGCACTAGCCAACAATAAACTGGTTTTATGGGATGGAGGAACACCATCAACGACTGCATTTTTTGGATTTGGTATCGCAAGCCAACCTTTGGTTTGTAATATTAATTCTTCAACAGATACCCATATATTTTACTATGGTGGGGCAAACGAATTATTCAGGATTAATAACGGAGAAGTTAAGGCATCAAGGTTATTAAATGCGAATGCGGGTATATCAACAACGACATTAACAACGAGCGACAAAATAACAACAGCACTAGGCAAACCAATTATCATAGGCAACTCAACAAAAGGAATAGGAGCAACGGGGGGATTAGAATTGTATGGAACGGCTGGTAATATGGGAGGGGCACACTTACAGGCAATAACGACGGCGGATGCTTATCCAACATTTCAATTATTAAACTGGGCACACGACAATATCAATTTATATTTTGATTGTTATTTTGATGGCACGAACATATTATCTTCAAACACATCATCAAATTTTCAAATAGCGAAATACTCAAACAAACTCAGGTTTAATTACAAAAATGGAGGAACACTTGGTCAATCTATAACAATGACTGAGGCAATGAACATAAGCACAGCGGGATTAATAACGGCAAATGCTGGGATATCTGTTGTTAATAGCACAGTCGACATACGCGGAGAAGCAAGAAGTGGTTCTCATCCATCACCAGTTGGTTTATATGTCACGGGCAATCTTGGCCCATCTTCTGGCGGTGTTGAATTTAGACACAGCAACGGGACACAGGGAGTTGGTTTTGGTTATAATTCAATATATGCTACGGGAAGCAGTACTAATCAAGATTTAAATTTTTATGCGAGGGGGACTGGTGTAATCTATGCTCAGAGTGATACAAGCATGACAACAGCATCCAGCGGATTTTTAACATTAAGAAAAAGACCACAAAATACGACTAACCCACAAATATTTATGAAAGCAGGAGACTCATCAGGTTATGCGGTGGTAATGAATACAGGTGGATTATTACATGCTTGGTCGACTTCATTATCAAATGGTGAAAATAATACGGGTTATGTGTTTTTGGCTGCGGGAGCAAATACATGGTCATCTGGTTCAGACAGGAGATTAAAATCAGATATTAAAACACTAGACTGTGAGGGATGTTGTGAGAAATTAATGAAAATTAATTGTTGCTCATATTATTGGAAATCAGATGAGAAAAAAGAAAAAAAGAGCCACGGATTTATCGCCGACGAGGTTAAAAAAATATTTCCAGAATTTGTATCTGAAAGTGGAATGAAGGCAGACGACGGAAAAAGCATCCTTGAAGGAGTATCATATATGGAATTTATACCAATACTGGTTAGTGCTTTTCAACACATGACGGAAAAGGTAGTTAATTTAGAAAAAGAAAATAAAAATCTTATGAATATATTACAAGACCAAGCAAACCAATTAGCAGAAATACGAGCGGAAGTATTTTCAAATGTCCAGCAATAATACAACCAGATTTCACAGACCACCACCTATTATGGATATGGATGGCGAACTAACTCCAGAATTAAAGTCTCGTGTTCTTGAAGTAGAACTAAAGACCGAGGAAAAAAAAATAGAGCACGAATTGGAAGATAACTGGAATTGTTGTTGTATAAAAAACAGACCAACCGACAGCCGACTTATTAAATACTTATTTCAAATGGGTATCATTATAGCCATTATAACCCTTTGTATCGTAAGGCTATCTGAAAAGAACTTACCATGCGAGGTTGCTAATACTTATGTCGGAATCCTAACATTGCTTATCGGCATTTGCCTTCCATCGCCTTCTTCAAGTAAGAAATGAACATTCATATAAGTGTATTTTATACCAATAAGCATCACTACCCGAACACATTAAAGGCAGGGCTTCATCAAAACCAACACACCAATCACTCATAGGCTTATACACACATTTAAATTTTGTTTCAATACCTTGCTTTACACAATAAACACAACTTTCATTTTTTTTCTCACTGACCCGCGAGTAGAAGTCGCAGGCAGTCCGAGCAGAAATATTAATTAATAAAAGTTTATTAGCACTAATATAATCATTGCTACTGAATATAAATATCAGCGGATTATTTTTCTGAGCAATGATTTTGCTGGAGGAAGCAAAACATTTAATAAAAATATTCAAATGTCATTCACACCAACCAAAATGAATGTTAAGTTTATCCACTATATGAACGACCAGACCGAAACCAAAACCAGAATTCTTTATATGGACAGAATTGGAATTATTGGAACATTTGCGGACAGCACCACAGCAAACATTTCAAACCTTAGTTATAATTTGGGTGTTGTCGGATGGACTGACGGACAATATACATTTAAAGTCCTTGAAACTGACAGCGGAAATATTGACACAGGAAATTTAGCAGGCCGAATTGTTGTGTGTTTGGAATTCGTAAGCTGATATTTGTTTAGAAAATCTACGATTTTCTTTTCAGACTACGTCTTCAACAAACATCGACAACCGATTTAATTTAAACAATAAAGAAAAAACGATGTTTTAGAATAAGAGAGAGTGCGGAGCACGAAACGCAATTCTAAAATATCAATGGAGAAGATTAATAATGTCAAGGTGAAGCCAGTAAAACAAGAGGGTGATGGAAATAAAAAGGCAAAAGGTTATAAATTATTTAATGAGCCGTATGCCAACATATTTCTACTTGCCCGTAAGAAGAGCGGGAAAACGACAGCACTCTTTGAAATACTGAAACGGACGACAGACAGAAAAACCCGTATTGTCATTATTGCTTCAACGATACACAAGGACTACATTTATAAAGCAATGGTAAAGCACTTTAAGAACAGAGGAAACCCGATGGCAATATATACCTTTCTTAAATCAGATGGCGTAAATGTTATTGATTATGAGTTAGACAAACTGGACAGACAGGACGAGCAACACGAAGGAGAAGTAAAACAGGACAAAGAGGAAATAGAGAAACCACAATTTTTATACTTTGGAAAAGAAAAGAAACAGAGCGCCGCGGACGCACCAAAAGAACGACCCAGCAAGTATATTCTCCAGAGGTTGTTTTTGTTTTGGATGATTTTAGGGAGTGGATTAAGAGACAAGTCCGTAAGTGATTTGTTAAAAAAGAACAGACACTATAAATCAAAGGTGATTATGTCAAGCCAGTATTTAAACGACCTACGGCCAGAAGCCATTAAGCAGTTAGATTATTTATTAATCTTTCCGGGCCAATCTCAGGACAAAATGGAACTCGTGTATAAACACTTAGACTTATCTTTTGACTTTGACTACTTTCTTCAAAAGTATCACGAAGCAACAAAGGAGAGATTTAATTTTCTTTATCTCTCAAGTGTTGATGATGAGTTACGGAAGAATTTTGCTTACAGATTAAAATGATATTTGACAATTTCACTTCGTGCTATTCGCACTCTCGTTTATTGTCAAACATCGAAACCATTAAAGCAAAAAACGATGTTTTATGAAACCGCGTAGCGGGTGAATAAAAGATCAAAAAAAAAATTGGAATTAATTATTTTTTTCTGTATTATATAATCATCTATCTTTTATGGTAGTAAAAACAACTCGTGTTGAAATCATTCCAACAATCGGCAAACGAACTATTAACTCAAGCACCAACATGGCTGGAGGTAAAAAGAAAACTGGACGGAAGAAGGGCAAGGGGCAGGCTGGCGGTAAAATTAACTGGCAAAAAGTGGGCAAAACCGCAATGGCTGTTGATAAATTTCTTCGCAATAATAAGTTAATCTCTAGGACTGCGGGAGCATTAAGTAGCGTTGGGGTACCTTACGCAGGTAGTGTTGGTGCTGTAGCATCAAGACTGGGGTATGGTAAGCAGAAAGGGCGAGGAGCACTCAAGTTTTAGTCCGCTTGCGGACAAACGACACAACACATGTGTTGTGTCTAGTTTTAAAGATATTTTGTTTTGAAATTATGTGTAAATATTTTTTTGTTTGTTTATACAATGGTCGTCAAGAAAGCGAAGAAACAGAAATTAAGACCCCCGCGGGTTTATAGGAATAAGAGCGGGAAACCATATATTATCCAGAAGTGTAAAAAATATTATCTTAATTTCGGTAAAAAGACAAATGATATGAGCACACTTCAAATTATTAAACTTTTTATGAAATACTTGAGCAGACCAAAAGCAAAGAAAAAAACAAAGAAGGAAGACTTGCTGTGGCTCAGGCTGTGGCTCTGGTTGCTGTGGTTGCTCTGGCTCAGGCTGTGGCTCTGGTTGCTGTGGTTGCTGTGGCTGTTGCTCATTTCTATATTTATTTATAAGAGCATTAACATAATCTTTTTTTCTCATTGAATGAACCCATTCTCTTCGTGATAAATACTTTTTAATGTTTTTTACGGAAAACACTTTATTAATCAAATCTTCTAAACCAGTTCCAGTTTGTAAGCCCAAATATTCTGCGAGTTTCTTTTTTACTTCGTCCTTATTTTGTCCAACATCTATTTTATGTTCTACAATTTTGTCTATTATCCATGATGCTCTTTGGTTCCAACCTTTAACATCGTGGCATTCATTTTTAAGTCTTTCCCTTAGTGCTTCACCAAGAATTTTAATAGTCATCTCGGAGCGATAGCCAGTGATGAAATTTACAAACTAAATCCAGAAAAAAGAAAGCGATACGGATTTATTATGAATTTGGACAATCACAAACAAGCGGGGTCTCATTGGATTGCTATGTGGGTAAGTCTGGATAAAGACAGGAGTGTTGAAGTGTATGACCCTTTAGCACTTTACGAGCCGACGGAAGACTTTCAACAACAAATGAAAAGACTAATTGACCAAAGCCACCCCGATAGTTGTTTATTAATGAAGGTTAATCAAGTAAAACAACAATCAGACACATCAGACACGTGTGGTTGGCATAGTATGAGGTTTTTAATGGAGCGAGCAAAAGGTATTAAATTTAAATTTGCCAGTGGTTTCACAGACCTAAAAGAAGAAGAAGCGGAAAAATTAAAAGCACAGAATGGGTATGGTCATTTTGATACATACATTTGATATTTGTTTCAGACTTCGTCTTCAACAAACATCGGGGGCTACGCACTTTTAAGGATTACAATAAGCATTAATTTTTTTGAAAAAGAAAAAAACGATGTTTAGAATAAGCGAGAGTGCGGAGCACGAAGCGCAATTCTAAATATCATGGAGTATAAAGGCGGTCGTTCAAGTTCCATTTACTACATAAATAGTAAAAATAGAATAACGGGAACAGACAGCGACTTTACACACAAAATCAATATGAAGGGGCTAGACAATCCCACACATTGTAAAATTCTTCATATCTATGTTCCAAAGTCGTATTACTCTGTGGCTTCACCATATAATACTTTTACACTCAGCGAAGACGGGTATGAGGCTTTAATTACGATACCTGAGGGAAACACAATGAACAACTTAAAAAATAAGTTGTCTGAGATACTGACGGCAGACAGCCCGAATGATTATACTTATGTAGTCTCAAGCAGCAATACAAACACAGAAGCGGAGGATGGTAAATTAACATTCAGTGTTTCAAATAACGGAGGTATTCAACCGCGGTTTATATTTGATGCTGATACCCGTATTCATGAAGTTATGGGTTTTGATAGAAATTCAACATATTTCTTTGCTAATGATTTTATTAAATCGCCAAATGTAATTATTTTAACTGGTGAAAAAACTCTTTATCTTCAATCGGATTTGGTAAATGAAGGAGATAATCATGTGCTACAAGAAATATACACAGCCAACGAAATTCCTTTTGGATCTGTCATCTATGATGGCTCTGGAAGCGAATTCGGGAAGACATTATCTGCGAGTTCAAACAATGTATTCAGGTTTTACTTGACAGACGAAAATGACCAAGCAATAAATCTTAATGGTTTGGGAATAGTTATGACATTACTGGTTTATCGTGAAACTAATTATTTTAATTTATTTACTTCATTTTTCCATTTTTTGAAATCTAGATAATTATTTTTGATTTAATTATTTTTTTGTATAATATATTTCGTGTATTAATTAACTTACACTACTTCAAAAACAAAACAAAAATGCCTGTCCAATACGGCGGAGAACTTACTCACAGCCAAAGCGAACTTATCCGCGGTAAGTATTCGCTTAACAAACTTACCGCCCGTGAAAGTCTTGCAACAATTCCAATTACCACTGTCGGTGGAATTGAATCAACTTTTGAAATTCCTACTCGTCCTTTGAACCTCGCAAGGTCTGTGTTGCGATTTACCTACACACCAGATGCGGGTGGCGGTGCTGGAAGGTATAACCGAATTCCTATGGACTGCCTACCGATGATTAAGACGATTGAACTGCGAAGCCGAAGCGGTCAGTATTTGTGTAATCTTCAACATGTGGGAAATTACACTAAGATGATTTGGAAGCCAGAGATTTCTTACGATAGATTTATGGCTTTGGATAACCACGGGGCTGGGTCTGGTTATGGGTCAATGCTTCAAAAGTGTAATGCCCAGAATGAAATTCAAGCATCGCCTGCCGCAAGAGGAGCAATTGATGATGCTTATGCCTTTCAACTCGATGATGGTAAGACTAATTTCTCAGCAATTGGTGATACAAAGGCGGCAGACCAATCAGCCAACATTCTTGCTCGTGTAAACGAAATGTTTTCAACCCTTGAAAATAGAACTCTAAATTATGTAGCACAGCCACCTATCACAGCCCGCCGTCATAATGACGCACTTATTGCGAATGGAACTGGTGCTCCCAGTGTAGTTAATGTTGCTTATGAGGAGGCGAAGTATTTTGAAGGAGGAGGCAGTAACACCCCTACTCCCGTTATCAATGTGTCTATTCCTCTAGGCATGCTTTTTGGAACCATTTTTTAAATTGATAAGACTATCGGCTTTAATGAAATTCTTGATCTGAGGATTGTGTGGGAGGGAACACAGAAAACCATATTTTATGGAACTGATGCCTTGAGTGTTGCAGCAGGGGCGACTGCCACCGCACAATCCGCAAATATTACCAACCTTAACTTATTTCTCGCTGTTGAAACCGACCCGAATGTTATCTTGGGTGTTCAACAAAAGATTGCTGGTGAAGGATTTTCGTTTAAGACTGAATACCCTATCTCTTGGAAAACTAATCTCGCGGCGGGAACTCAGTCATTTGTTTTGAAGATGAACCGCTCGCAGGGTGAGAGAATTCGCCGAATTTACACTAGCGGGTTTAATAATACAGAAACTTCAAACACCGCATTCGATTGCGATAACCGAGCACAGGCTAAGATTACTGATTATTATACTACTTTGGATAGTAATAGAATTCAGCAGTTTGATATCACTTGCTCTCGCGATGAAGACTATATGCTATTGAAGGAAAAGGTTAAGGGCTCTGCTATTTTGAACTCTAATGTGTATAAATATAACTGGTTCCATGTTGATTTCGGGGATCACAACCGCCCGCTTTATGACAAGAGAGAAGAAGAGGGTTATGAAGTGGCAGGTCTATCCTTGGACACAGAACGGCGGTATGAATGGAGTGCGACTGGGGCAGTCCAATTGAATTATTATACTTACGCTATTCTTCAGAAGACAATTGTTGTTAAGGGAATTGAAATTATGATGAGTTAAAAAAGAAACATAAAAAAGAAAATAAATTTTTTTTTTGTTTATATACAAGAGATGTCTCACCAAAGAAATTTAATCGCACAAAATCCAGACGAAAAGTTTGTAAATGTCAAAGTTGGATATGACGGGCACATTGAAACTAATCATATGAAGACCGCTTTTGGTGAACCCTAACCAGTTCCTTAACACCAGTATTACAGGAAATCTTTCCATATACCATTAATACACGGATATGGACATTAACTCAGACAAATGCGTGTTTCATTTCTGAATAATATGGCGGAATTAAAAACGACTGCTAATGCTACCGCTGATGCTAGTATGGTAAGCAAAAGAAAAATAAAATATCGCACAGATATGGGTGTTGTAGCCCGCTTCACTGCTTTATGGACAACAGACGAAACCGAAGATTATTATTCGTGGATAGGTATCGGAGATAACGATTTATCTAATGGTTTCTACTTTTACAAAACTAGAGATGAAGGAATGATTACTCTACATTGTATAGGAGGAACCCCAAACGCATTTATCAAGCATACTGGGATGACCCGTGCGACGGAACAGTAGATATGCCTGTATTAGACTGGACAAAGGAAAATGTATTTCAAATTCAATTTCAATACTTAGGTTTTGGTGCAATTAAGTTTTCTATTGAAAATCCGAAGACAGGTGAATTTCAGTTAGTCCATACGATCAAGTATGCAAATGACAACACAGGTGTCAGTCTGCGGAATACTACATTACCATTTGCAGCACGAATTATTAATAATAATGTTGGAGTTGGAATACAAAGACTGAAGACAGCCAGTTGTAGTTTGTTTGTTGAAGGCACCAACACTATTAATACAAGTATTACAAATTCGGCGGAAGGGAGTGAAGCAGGTAATATAACTGAAAGCCCCATTTTAAGTATCAGGAATAAAGCACTATTCAATAATAGCCTAACCAACAATTCAAATGTCTTTCCTTCGTTGATAAGTATTACTAATGAAGATACTAAGGCTAATGTCGTCAGAATGGTATTGAACGGAACACTGACAGGGGCGGGTTTTGCTGATGTTGATGCCAAAACTTCAATTGTAGATACAGACACAAAAGCAACTGCGATTGCGAACGGAACAACAATTTTTAAGATTTATGTTAATTCTACCTCAACTCAACAAATTAATCTAAGAACCTACGATATTCAATTAACACCGAACGATGTTTTGACATTCACACAAAAGGCTGTGTCGGCAGGTGGAAATGGTAATATTAATGTTATTGCTAACTTTATAGAGGACCAATAAAGCAAAAAAGAATGTGCGAGTGATTTGATATTTTATTTTTTTTGGTATCTTTCTTTTACAACAAGAATAACATCGCTTGCTTTCCTTAATATACAACCTTCTTCTGTACATTCTATAGCAGTCTCTTTATTACCTACTGATGTAGCAGTCGCTATCTCTTCTCCTACATAAGCCTTGATTTCGGTAATTCCAGTCTCTTTTAAATCAGTCGCCTTAAAAGGAGTGCTCTCTTCTTGCTGACCGAAGGTCGCATCTTCAACTACGTTGGAGTTATCTATTATGGCTTCCAATGGAATAACTACTTTCACATTGTCGTCGCGGGGTTTGTATTGCTCATAGAAAGAAACAATGTCAGGCTTAGTCCATTTAATTGTCTGCTTTTTTATTTCGCTGTCAAAGTTCCATTTTTCAATTTCATTCAAGTAGTCCTGTTTGGTTGACAGGTCTGACATGATATATATAAATATTAAAAAAATCTTTTAGTAAAAATATCAAATATATTTTTTTACTTCACTTTCAATGTCAGTAAATTTTTCAAACCACGGCTGTTTCATAACCCATTCAAGATATGACTTGTCAATGGAAGACGTCTTGAATTTTCTTACCTTTATACTTACCGAATGGAAAAATATCCCTTGGCTTGCCTTCTCTACTTTTTTCAATTGCCTTAATTTCTTCATCAATCATCTGTTGAACATCTCTTACTGAAAAGAATTCCTTATTCTTCTCAATTGAAAGTCGTCCAAATTTTTCAGATAGTCTGGTGAGGGTGGTCATTGGTCTATATAGAGTGGTAAAAAATTTTATGGAAAAAAATTAATTAATTATTGATATTTTGTTCATAAATCTTTAATATCCAAAAGGTCTAGTTTCAATCGCATTCTCTACAATTCCGATAACTTGTCTTTTCGTATATGTAAAACTAAATATCTTTTCTAAGTATTCGCTTGTTATTTTTTTCTTTTGTTTGTCTCGCGTTATCTTGTTGTTTTCTATTATAACTACTTTTCCAGATTTCTCAATTCGCTTAGCAATCCGTAATTCTTCATCAGTCTCCAACAATTCAGCCAGTTCATTTTTACCATTTTCAAATAATTCAGTGTTCGTAATACCTAGCCCGCAACTTATTACACTTAACATATTCGGTAAATTCAATGCTTTTTTCGTTTCATAGTTCATACTAAATCCTTTTACTTTCATACTGGCTTTACCATTATCTAATAAGTATCCATAACACTTCGGACCACCTCCAACAAAGGTTTTTATTTTTGCTCCTTTCAATTCATCTGTCCAATCTCCCAGTAAATCGCCTGTCTCTACATCTGCCTCATTAATTTCTTTGTTAGTCGTATATATTACGCTGTCTGTGTCATGATACAATATCCTATTGCCTAATCTGTCCATCATATTGTAAAGTCTCATTCTCGCGTGGCATGTAGTAAATAAAGCAACCACAATATTTGTTTTAATCGGGTCGCTCACCGCATCCTGTTTTAAGTCGTAACTGGATTCTACAATTTGGTCGTTAATTATGTTAATATTTATATTATCCACTGATTTATCGTTCAATAGTTTGTATAAGGTATCTTTATCCTTTATCATTTTATTCTGTGTTTTATTTTGTTTCTGTCCAAACTTGCCCCATAAAGAGTTCAAGCACAACTTAGCCACTGCTCACCGTCCTTCGTTTTTAAATATTTTGCTTTCATCCATCTTAACTCCCATTTTAACTTCCATGCTGTTTATGTAATTTTGTTTTTCTGCTTCCGTATTACATCCCGCGGGATATCCGCTGGACTCTTGCTTTACTTTCAAGAATGTCTTTATGTATTCTTTGAATAAGCTACTGCTTTGTTCTTTCCAGTGCCATACTTCATATACTTTTATCAACGTATACCCTTTGTCTAAGGCCTTGTAAATTTCTGGAGTTGCCCATGTGCCTGTTATTGCTCGTTCTTTATCAGTGTGCTTACATTCTCCATGTTGCTCAGTCATTCCGCACTTATCGCATAAGTAATACATCATCTTACCTCTATCCGCCTTCAGTAAGACTGGGTGTAGTAAGCCTCTAGGTGGTAGCATCTTAACCTTAGCCACTCCGAAATATTCTCTGTTTATAATTTTATTTTCCATACTTTTTCTTTCCTCCTCATTGCTTGGTCTAATAATTATATGGTGTCCGCTTGGATAAAGGTCGTAATACATGACGGTAGGATAAAGTGAGCATATGTCAATATATTTCGCATACTCATTATCATGTCGTGATTTCCAATATAATTTCAGAGCATTCACTCTACCTCCAAACATCGCCTCTCGTGGGTTTAGTCCTTCTTGTTCCGTAATTCGTTCGTTTATATCCTCTGCCAGTCTTTCACTGGTTTTCATCAGGCTCCATTCGCACTCCCAGATACTTATTACTTTCGCTTGTTCGTTAAGTTGTTTTTCTCTTCTCATTTTTTCCTTGTATAGTTCGCCCATTGTCTTATTCTTCTTCACATTCAAAGCATTGCTATTCCAACACTTATCACATCCGTGCCAATGACACCCGTAAAACTCATAAGCGGTTTTGCTTTTTTCGTCCCAACCATCTACATACACACGAGATTGCCCGAGTTGAAACATTTTTTCACCTCCGTTGAATGCGTGTTTAATATCGGTTTTGTCTAACCTGCTTCTGTATGCTAACCATTCTACACAAGCCCTAGAAGTCATCCTGTTTTGCTTTTCCGCTTTCAATATCGCAATTGAATTCTCTGGCATAAACTTAGCACGATACAAAGCCATAACACAACTCGCAATAGTTGTATATTGAAAAGGGTCAATACCAAACTCTAGAAACTGGTTTCTAAAATCTATACAACCCTTCCTCAGTATATCAACATCTGAATGACAATACTCTGCGATTTCCTTTGCCATATCAAACCTGTTATGTGCTTTCACTTGTTCGTCATACCATTCAAGAAATTCTTTTCGTTTATCTCCACGCATCGTGTCGTAGCCGTAATGTTTCTTATGTGGCATTACACCGACATAGTTTCTATTTTTTGCCGTATTGAAGAAGTGCGGGAAGAAACCTTTCTTAAGTTCCGTAAGTCCGAATGTCTTTGGAAAGTCTGACAATGGCAGCGTAAGAAAACTTAGGCTGTCTATAAAGCGATACTTCTTAAGTGTCATCATCATAATCTTACCACCTTCATAGATTACAAATGGAGTTTGTCCATTATCAACCAACCACTTAAGAATAAACTGACAATCATAACCGCGGGCATTGTGCGCAATAAATGTAAATCCGCTGTGTTTAGTGTCAAAAGCCCAATTACAGAAATCTTGAATGTTCTTGTGAATTACTGGCGGTTCCTTTGCATCGTAATACTGGCTTTCCGCATGATTAACAATGTGCTCGCCTGTGTCCTGTGTCGCTTCAAAGTCAAAGAATATGTATTGCTCTGACGGCGGTAAGATTTCTTTTTGGACTATTTCACATTGGTGTTCAAGCGGTTTCACTAGTTTGCAATTTCTGCATTTCGCATATCCGCATTTGTGCTCATCCTTCTTTCTGTAATTAAGACCGCACGATTTACATTTCGCTTTAACATCGCAGTTTGTCGTCATGTGGTTATTAAAGCATTCAGTGTTTGGAAACTTTCTATTACACTTCTCACATTCTTTCCACTGGCTCTTGTCATTTATTCCCTTACATCCGTTGGTTTCACAGATACAACATTTGGCTTCACAGGCGTGTCTTTTTTGGTATCCCCTTAGACACAACTCGCAGAAGTTTTCCTTTCCTAGCATAGACTTCATGTTAGTTATGGCATCGTAATGTCCTTCAGTCTTTAGAATGTAAAGGTTAGTTAGCCGTTCTCCATTCACATCAAGTAATTCTGTTTTATAAATGATTTTGTCAGGAAATTCAACAATAACCAGATTGTATTTAATGTGATTAGCAAATGTATTAATTTCTGGTATTCCACACACATCCTTAATGACCTTTGCTTCATCGTGTAAAGCCTCGGCCATTTCCTGCTGTATCTTTCGTCCTCGCATAATTTGCGAGAATTTTTGGTGTTTTTCAATTTTTGCTTTTACTACAACGATGCTCGTGCTAAGCATAAGTTATCGCTGTTTGTAATACAGATTACTCCTTTCTTTCTGCAAATATCCAATTTGTTCAAAACCTGTAGCCTTGTCCCGCCCGTCGGCACTTTAACAGATTTCGATACAAATTTTAATTTATCAAAGTTTATTCCGTTCTCATCCATGTAAAGACTTTCGTTACTTTGAAATATTGCTGACAATCTTTCCAAAACTTTTTCAACCGAGATTTGATTAATTTTGTGTAACTTAAAGCCTGTTGATACTTTTCCATAGTAATCAACAAACTCAATACCTAGGCTAACCTTATCTTCGGGTGCTTGTCGTTTTACAAAGTCGTTCAACACAATCTCAATAAATCTTATTACATCGCGCATCGTAAATGATCGGAAGTTGCCGTTACCGCATATCGGCTTTCATTTATTCCTAGTTCGTGTTCCTTGCTGTCGTCCCTTATGATATCATAATTACCATACCGCAACAAGTCTCTGTAATTTTCTTTCAGTTCTTTTTTCTCTTCAATCGTAGGTAAAGGTGGTGCTATTGGTATAGCATGGTGCTCAAAATACACCGCACCTCTTACTTGGTTCAAGTAGTTTTGGGCTGTCGGTGTATCAATTTTATACCCCCTTACCTTCGGTTTGATATATAGCACATCCCGAACCCTGACAGAC
>WBZZ01005655.1:180000-239345 GCA_019918135.1 Paulinella micropora
TTTTCTTTTATTTTTTGTAAAAGAAATAAAAAGTTCCTGCAGTAAAATTTTCAAAGTCCAAACCCACCCAGTGAACTTCACGGGGAGTGGAAACGGACAACCTTTGCCACTTTTTCTCTGTGCGGATTTGTGTGCAAATAGGCTCACCCGAGAAAAAAAGCTTTTTTGCTTGATGTTTGGATGAATTTCCGGGCAATAATTTTGAAAAAGCAACACGCCACAAAATTGTAGTTTTCTCATGCCACAGGTGTCCGGACCACTTTTATTAGCACAATGGTTTTGCACAATGTTGGGAGAGCCGTTGGGTGGAAAAAAAAGGAAAAAAGCGTTCCAGGACGATAGACAGAGGAATTTCAGTCTGGGTTATTCCCTGCGCCATGCGGGCGAATATGATAACTGTCGATGTGCAAATATGAGTTGATCCCAAATAATAGAAATAAAAAAATATACTGTATATTGGCAATAACATATAAAGTATAAACATCATGTATACTTTATATGTATATATAAAGATTAATTGATCGTGATCATGATCTATACATGTACACTATGATCCCGGAATGCACTGCATTGAAATTTTAATGTATGTATTGAAACGTCAATCCATGATGAATTGAAATGCATTAACATTTCAATGCACTGGAAATGTGTATCAATGCATGCATTGATACATTAAACGTCAATGCAGCACAGAAAGGTGTGTTTCAATGCATGCATTGATTTTCAATCATCAAAATTTCAATGCAGCACAGAAATGTGTGTTTCAATACATGCATTTATTTTCAATGTATGCATTCAAATGTTAATGCAGCACAGATCAATACATACATTGATTTTCAATACATACATTAAAATGTTAATTGAGCAGTATTTCACTGCATATATTGATTTTCAATACATACATTAAAATTTCAATACATGCATTGAAATGTGTCTTTTCAATGTATGCATTGATTTTCAATACATACATCGATTTTCAATACATACATTGACATAGATAATTCAGTACATACATTGATAAACAGTATATTAATGCAATGTAATCATTTTAGTACCAAGAACGCCTTGAACTAGTAAGTAAATAACACTTTTAACCAGTCAGTAAATGAACTTTTTAATTTTTTTACTCATTGCTCCACTCCATCTTCATTTCTGTCATCATATATTTCTTCCACCTTCTTCCTCTTCTTCACTTCAGTCATACATATCTTCTTCTTCTTCTTCTTTTTCTTCTTCTTCTTTATGATCTAATCCTTGAATTTCCTCTTCCTCTGCGACGCATTCTTTCTGTTCATCATCTTCTTCTCTTTCATGACGATCGATTTTTTCTTTCAATTCCAGTCACAGATAATCACTAATATCTAATTTCATGAAATAGAATAGAGTGTGTGTGTGTTCGGAACCGGAGCGACAATGCAAGGAATGTCAAGAAAGCTGACAGGAACAAAGTCAGTGATTGTTGGGCAGATAATGTATCGCTCACCCACAAGTGATCATTTTCCTTTCTTGCGCGCAAAAGTTCCAGTCTCGCCAAATCACACTCGTACTGATTATACGCAACGTGAGTGCACTGTAGACTGTAATTCCCCAGCAGCGGCGAGGGAACGTCTGCTTGATATTCTTAACAGTGAGAAAGCAGCAGCCACCCCCAAAGCGCTCACCCCTTACAGACCTGGTTGACTTCATCAGGAATCCCTTGTATCTCACAAACTGTGCTACTTTGATGTTTGCTGCGGTCAGTACTGGACGCTGACCCAACACTTGCCAACCCGGTAGCTGCCCCCAGCAGTTGTTCATAAACTCCTGCAGCTCCACGAAATGCCTTGGTTTCTGCAAGAGCAATCGGCTGAAAATCAGGTTGTTAGCCACATCTTTGAGTGCGACGTGGCATGCGTAGCTGAGGTTCTTCTGCCGGAACGGAAGCCTTGCATAATCAGCTTATCCTTGACGTCAAGATTTACATGGCGCAAGCTGTGTAAGGTCCAAATTGATGCCGCATTACTCCAACTGTTCATGAAAGTGTCATTCGAGCGATTCAGATTGTGCACTTGCTTCTTAATTTCTCCTCCTTGATGTTCCAGAATGAAAGCTTGCACTTAATCTGCTAAACCACTCAAAGCGCCGCGGAACTTAACACTTGCACATTATAACAGCAAAGGTTTCAGTACAGAGTGCACTGACATTTCCATGCAGAATGCATTGAAATTTCAATGCACAATTCATTGAAATTTCAATGCACAATGCATTGAAATTTCAATGCATAGTGCATTGAAATTTCAATGCATGCATTGAAAATTTCGAAATGACTTCAATGCATGCATTGCAATTTCAATGCATTTTGCATTGAAATTTCAATGCATGCATTGAATATTTCGAAATGACTTCAATGCATGCATTGAAATTTCAATGCAGAATGCATTGGAATTTCAATGCATGTATTGAAGATTTCGCAGTGACTTCAATGCATGCGTGGAAATTTCAAAGCAGGCAAGATATTAGTTGCAAGATTTAGGCAAAGAGTTTCTGATTGCAGCTGGGTAAGACAAGGCTAGGGATGACCTCGTGAGTGCCCGATTTGCATCATGCACCCTTGCTGCGTGACGTTTGTGCCAAGCATGCGTCTTCAGCTCCGGGCGTGGCAGCGTGCAAGGTGGTCCGAAACGTATGTATGTATGTATGTATTTATGTATTTATGTATTTATGTATGTATGTATGTATGTATGTATACGTATGTATGCACGCAGGTTTGTATGTATGTATGTATGTATGTATGTGTGTATATATGTGTGTGCATGTATGTATGTATGTATGTGTGTATGTATTTACTATGTTTTGTATGTATGTATGTATTTATGTATTTATGTATGTGTGTATGTATTTATGTATGCATGTATGTATGCATGTATGTATGTATGTATGTATGTATCTATGTATCTGTGTATGTATGTATGTATGTATGTATGATATATATATATATACATATATATACATATATATACATATATATAGAGGGAGATAGAGAAAGAGAGAAAGAGACACAGAGAGAGAGAGAGGGAGGGAGGGAGGGAGAGAGAGAGTTTGCGGTGCAGGTGGTGGCATTGTCGTAAGCAACATGAAAAAATACAAACAAGGAAATAAGTAGCACAAGCCACTATGAACAAAAACATGTAGTTGACAGATGGACAAGAGAATGAAAGAAAAAAAGTAATAATAATAAAATAATAATAATAATAATATGTATGTATGTGTATGTATGTATGTATCGTCTGCCAATTGCTGAGCCAAAAGGCCATGTGCATCCAGTCCTCCATTCCATAAGGAAAGTCTCCACACCAATCGGTGGAATAAAGGAAGTGACGGCATAGAACATTACTCTAGGAGCTTTATACCAATCAGCCCATGGAAAGGGACCGCTGGCCTATGTACTCCCTAATAATAATTATAATAATAATAATAATAATAATAGTGCTTCTCTGTCAATGGCTGATGCATTTCTGCACATGCGCCTCCATCGTCTCACTCGTGAGGGGAGTACGAAGAATTGACGATAAGCTCTAATGACACCCCCGCAAGGGCAGTTCCAACACTTCCAGACGGGCCGGTATGTTCAATGAAAATACTGGTCCAGACGGATCGTTACGTTCAATGAAAATACTGGTGGCACCGACGGGAATCGAACTGGCGACAGGGCCCAGATGGTAGAACTTGACCACTGGGCTATCACTGTGTCCATAATAATAATAATAATAATAATAATAATAATAATAATAATAATAATAATAATAATAATAATAATAATAATAATAATAATAATAATAATAATAATAATAATAATAATAATAATAATAATAATAATCATCATCATAATCATCAGTCAATTGGCCTTTGATCCTGTCGGACATGTGCCTCCATTGGTAGCACGGGGCCGTTCGGTGACGCGGCTCCGCTCCGAAGACTGATAATAATAATAATGATAATAATAATGAAACAAATAAACAAACAAGACCAAACGACCAAACGAACTATTTCTGATTTTTGATGAGCCGGACACTTGTGACTTCCGAAAAGTCTGATGAGCCGGGCACTTATGATTTCCAAAAATATGTTGTTTATCAATGCATGCATTGAATTACCTATTTCAATGCATGCATTGAATTACCTATTTCAATGCATGCATTGAAATTTCAACGCATGCAGTGCTTATCAATGCATGCATTGAATTACCTATTACAATGCATGCATTGAAATTTCAATGCAGTGCTGAGCCGGACACGTATGACTTCCTATTTCTGATTTATGATGAGCCGGACACATGTGACTTCAAAAAGCCAGTGTCACTTTCGTGCATGATCAACAGTCTTGCAGTCGCCACTACAAGCACGAAGTTCCCCTTATCTGCCGTGATTGCTGTTTGATTTGTGGTAATTGTTGTTTGCTTTGTGGTGTTTCGTGACCCCCATCAAAAAAATTTCAGAAAAAACCCTGCGTGCCTTTGGCGCCGAAGATAATGTTAAAGCAAAAACCGTTACAGGAGAGAGTAAGTGTAGTGTCTTGTCTCTTTGTGTCAAAATTCTCTTACCTGTTGTCAATGCACTTTGTAGTACTTTGCAGCTGACGACGTCATGCCATTGACAACCGTCTTGGCCTGCATTGCTTATATGTATTTAATTAGGTCTTCGTAGGACTTGAATCCTCTGCACTTGTTAGGGCATGACTTCTGTACTTGTTGTCAATGCCATGGAAAACCAGGTTCAAAGCGCCAACTGTCCCTCCCCCCCCCCCCCTCTTTCTCTCTCTATCTATCTATTTATCTATCTATCTATTGTTTACCTTACATATCCAAGGTATACCTTGAATAGTCAAGGTATACCTTGAAATAGTCAAAGTCTACCTTAAACTAGTCAAGGTATACCTTGCAATATCAAGGTATACCTTGATATTCCAAGGTATACCTTGAATTATCAAGGTGACTTACATAGAAAGATAGATAGATAGACAGATTTTTTTTGAAGTTTTGACATGCGCCCGAAGGTGCTCGCAACTTCCGACACAAGAATTTAATAGAGCTCATCAAGACGCGTCGAATGCAAAAAGAATTTTAGAAAAAACTCAAGCATTGCACTCGCTATGATTCTTTGAAAATCCTCTCCCAGTCATAGTAGACGATACTCTATCTATCTATCTATCTATCTTTCTTTCTTTCTCTTTCTCTCTCTCTTTCTCTCAGACTCTCTCTCTCTCTCTCTCTCTCTCCGCTGCGTTACTAAGAGTTCGACGAGGAAGGAAACCTAATGAGGTCTCCTTAATAAAAAACTCTCGTCGAATTCCTATAGCTGCTTTTTTCGTTGCTTGCATCTCTCTCTCTCTCTCTCTCTCTCTCTATTTCAATGCTTGCATTGAAATTTCAATGCAGTGAGCATTGAAATTTCAATGCATGCATTGAAATCACTTTTAAGCTTTCAATGCATGAATTGAAATTTCAATGCAGCGAGCATTAAAATTTCAATGCAGCGAGCATTGAAATTTCAATGCATGCATTGAAATCTTAAAAGTGATTTCAATGCAATCATTGAAATCTCAATGCTCGCTTGTAGGCGCCCGCAGGGACATAGGCGGACTTTTGAATTCATGAAGAGAGAGGGTTTATGTACGGATATAGGCAAGAGCTTTCCATATCTTGCACCTCTGGGTCAGAAAGATTTGTGTTAGTTTGTTGGCAGCGATAGTTGCTATCCTTGTCACGTGCACAATCCATGTTGCTGAATTATTTGCTGTCTTAGTAGTGTCACCTCATCAATGCAGTTACTGACGTGCACCCCCCGCTGGATCTGCACATCATGGATGACGGCAAGTTCACGAGCACGGTTACTGGTGCACCAGGTAAGTTTCTTGGAGAGAACGAGCTTGTGGTAGTAGGGGTTAAACAGTTAGGCAGCTGGCCGGGGGGAAACCGTAACTCGCTGAAGGGTAGAGAGCCCAGGACAGAGACAAGCAGAGAGTTAGGGATAGTTAGTAGGTTAGTTTATTCAGAAACAACATATTTTCAGAAGTTGCACCGCCTCATAATGTCAAGGGAGTATGTATATGACTTCATCAGGTGCGCAAGGAGGCCAGCGCAAAGTACTAAAGGAAAAGGTCAAGCAAGATGGGAAGCAAAAGGGGCCCCGGGGAGGAAAAAGCCAAGCACACATTATAGACGCTATGGTAAATAATAATGCACCAAAGGTCGTACGGTCGTACGACCACGCAAGTTTCGTGAATTTATTAAAATGCTAAGATATTGCGTTAAAAGTTGATTTTAATTAATATTAATATTAATTTTTGCTCAAATCATTAATAAAACTTTACTTTAATGCGCTTCAGACCGGTCTGAACTTAGCCTGGCAAAAAAGAAAATGCTCCAGTCGCAATTTTTTTTCTGAAAAATTAAAGACAAATTTCTGCAAGATCATGGGACTAACGTCATGGAACTAATCATTTCGAGTATTTTATTCATTATTAGTAGCTCCAAAGCATTAGTTCAATGAAGAACACTTCCGAAAAGCTGACTTAGTAGGAAAATTTGCGGCGGAATCTTACTTTAGGCAATGCGTCGGAAGGATTTTTATGACCTTCCGACGCATTGCCTACACGTGAGCCTTGCCTGCCGCGGCCTACGTATGCATCGAAACAAACGAAAACAATAAACAGTACAAGATAGTGTGCTTCTTTTACATTCTATCTTATACTGGTTATTAGCTTCTGGGGCCGAATGGAAAATAAGCTGGATTGAAGACGGCACGGTCCACCAAACTGAAAATGCTACTCCCTAGGACCAGGAGACAAGTTTCAGGGCGAACCTCTTCACTCCACATCTTACACACACACTGACGAGAGAAAATAGTAGTAGTAGTAGTAGTAGTAGTAGTAGTAGTAGTAGTAGTAGTAGTAGTAGTAGTAGTAGTAGTAGTAGTAGTAGTAGTACTCGCGAATGGGCATAAAAAACGAAGTAACATCAAATACGAAGTCAAAGTAACGAAGACACTTCGTTCTCTACTGCCATAATCAACAGGCTCTACTGCCATAATCACAGTTTCGCAATCCCAGAAGATGACCTGAGTGCGTTGAAACAGATCTTCTCTAGGGGTTCTAGTTATAACCATGAAAAAGACAGGAATTTTGACCACTTGACATAGAGAGCAACTAGTGCAGTGAGGTCCACCAAAAATGCTACTCCCTGAGACCAGGAGACAAGTTTCAAGGAGAAAGACAAGATGGCGAAGACGGAAAGCACCACTGACGCTGACTCATCTTCTTTCATCTGCCTTGGATTGAAGGAGGCCGATAAAAGAAGAGAATGCAAGTTTTTTTTTTTTTAACAAATTGAAGGCACGCTTCTGACAGGTTTGAATTAGCTTCTAGGAGCTAGCTAAAAAAAGCAAAGAAAGCATTAGTATTTTGCTGCGACTGATTTGCAAGAAGAGCAGCAAAAGCATTGAAAGAGTTCCCCTGGACTTGACCGCCACCCTTACTGTTAGACATTTTGCCAGCGACCGATGAAAACATCTTCATCATTGGAGCCATTTCGTCGTCCGGCCCATCACTGCTCGATTCACGCTTGTTCTGCTGCTCCTGATTTGGTCGTCCAACTTGTTGGGAGGGAGCAGAGCGTTGTACAGGCGGTCAGGTTGACATGCCACACTCACACCCATTGCTGTGCGGGTCGCAGTGCGGGCATTTGCACCCAAGACCGCAGCCACTGCATTCTCGACATTGTAGAGCCTCGCCACACTTGACGGGGTCGTGCACGTGTTCCTCGTCGATGCGCGCATTATGCTTGGGCTTCGGCGGCTCGGGCGGTAACAGTGCGCCGGGGGCTTCTTCATCTCCAGTTGGCTCTTCATCTCCAGTTGGCTTTCCCGGCGGTGCTGGTGACGAGTTGCTGGGAGGAAGATGTTTCACCTCTTGTTTGTCTGCAGCTGCCTTGCCTGGAGTTTGTTCTTTATCTCCAGGTCGCTTTGCCGGCGGTTCTACCATTCCATGCTTCCGGCGATAGCACTTGCAAGGGCTACACACGCAGGTTGCCCTGTCGTGATGCCCGTTACCTCCCCGCTTACCGCCTTTGCTGCCTTTGCCACCTTTGCTATCTTTGCTGCCCGCCGACCGGTTATCCCCCTCCAAGTTACCATGCTGCCCCTAATTATCAACAACATTTCAAGCCAGCGGATACAACGTTCATAGTACACGTGAATGTACCATTCTGAGCTTCTTGGGAAGGTCTATCCACGCGACCTTCCCATCCTGAAAGCAATGATGCATGGAAGAGGGAGTCATTGAACCGATCATGGGACAAACAATGACCTTGTCAAAGCCGGCAGGCAAAAAACGGGGAATTATTTGCCCTGGGTGATTCTTCCAGTAACTTGCCCCGAAACAGAAGTATGGTACCGTGCCAACCGCATGATTAGTTACAGCCTGAGTCACGGGATACGGACTGTATTTGGTCATCACGAAGGTGATGTTAGCGTACTCCTTCGGTGCATGGTTGACCAAGCCCCCACCATAGTTGGCACTTTTCTGCTTGCTCAATAGCATCTGTCGCTGCTGGGCGGTAAGATAGAAGATCTTGCCCTTGATGAGGATAGAGTTGCTGCCTGGTGTATTCAGGACAGTCTTAAACTTCTCCGGCTCCTCGCGCTGGTCCACAACCTCCCCCAAAAGACAAAGAGCGGGTTCTTGATCCCATCGAAAAGCTCCCCCTCTTTCGCGGCCGGGCCACCCAGTTTGCCTGAGTTAGCTGGCGCCCACCACACCGTAGGAGTTTCTATGCCTTCGATTTCACTGCCTTTATTTCCGCAGGTGCGATCCAAAATCTCAGGACTATACTTGGGGAGGGTGGTGGCCCGGGCCTTGCGCCTGAGCTCAAGGCACTGGCGACAAAGGCAGCTTCGAAAGTATCGGCCCCAGGCGTAAGCTCGGACTTGCTGTCAGTCTTGGGCTTCAGAGAAGCCCTGGACTTCTTTGAGCACCTAAGATTACACAACTTCTGGAGCGAAACTGACACTGTCAGCAGCGATTAGTACCTGCCGGGCTTGCGCACACCATTTCTTTTCTGCTTGCCTCTTTTGGAGGCGCCTGGCGGTGATGTGCCTGGCGGTGATGCACCGCTGATGGCCGAGCTGAAGTCTAATTCCGAATCGGCAAGATTAGATGAATCCTCAAGGTACAAGCCTTCATCGTCCGAGTCTGTAGTTTGCCCCTCCGGCCTGCAGCACAGTGTAAAATACAATTATGTGCTAGCATTTCGAAAGTAATTAAGAACCTGAGAGGGTCCGGCGGGAGCTTAAGGTTCAGATCGTCGTCCCTGAGACAAACTTAATCTAGTTACTATTAGCAACAAAAAAAAAATGTAAGCGTACCCCAGGACTATTTCCATATCATCAGCCCTGCCTCTGACTGAGGCTTTGGGTTCAGCTGCGCGATCGTACATACTAATGTACGGAATCGGCTCCTCTTTTTCCCAGAAAGGAAAGAAATCCTGCCTAGGGCGATGTGCCAACACCAAAGGGCCCAGAACCTGGCTTTTGAAGCACTTGGTAAGGGCACCATCAAACTCACCAGACTCTTGAAGCCGCTCTGTCGCCACTGGGTCGACATCGTTGTACTTGGCAAACTGAAGCTTGAAGCGACGCGGGGAATCCGGAACCTTCTTTTCAACTTCCCTCGCTACCAGCAGCGCATACTCCACAACTTCAAACTTCCATACCAAGTTGTCGTCACGCACCGCTCGCAAAAAGACGCCGGGCCTAGTGTTTGTTGTAACATGTCAGAATGCTTAAATGACAAAGAGAATCATATTATGATTACCCCACCAGGAGCATTCCTTCTTGTGGGCCGCCAAAAAAGCACAAACGGTCACCTGTCTGGAGTCATAATAATATGACTCATCAATGATGAAATGCACGCTGATCAATATAGCAACCGTGTGGGTACCTGCAGGTTTTTGTCGAGGTTTTTTACAAAACTGGCTGTCCAGCAGAGCAAAATACTCAGGAACATCGTCCGCATCCCTCGATGAGACATGCACAATCAACACCCTACGCCAAAACAGTCCATATGAAAGACTCAGACAAAATGTTCATACCCGCGCATCCCTTCCTCTGCATCGTCTTGAGACGCATCCTTGGGAAACCTGTAGCCAAAGCTATCGGTTGGCGGGACTGAAACCGAAACCCACGCGATCTCCGAGCTTGTGCTGTCGAATGTGAGCTTGAGATCCAAGTATATTTGCAACAACCCCTGTTTATCCTGGGAAGGGTAACCAATACTTGCGGCGGCGCCATCATTCCCCTGCTCCTGCTTTCCATATTTGTTCTCGGGCTTGTCAGCGTGAGCATTTCCCTTGTCTTTGCCCCCCGTGCCAGCAAAGCTTGCGGCGTCGCCAGCATTCCCCTTGTCTTTGCCCCCCGTCCCAGCGGCAGCGCCAGCATTTCCCTGGTCTTTTTCCCGTGTCCCAGCAGCCTTTACGGCGTCGCCAGCATTCCCCTTGTCTTTGCCCCCCGTCCCAGCGGCAGCGCCAGCATTGCCCTGGTCTTTGCCCCCCGTCCCAGCAGCCTTTGCGGCGGCGCCAGCATCCTCCTCCTGATCATCTAACAGTGTAAATATTTACCTTAGGCGAGTGTCACAAACATACACCACCAACCCCCCCCCCCCCCGCCCCCTCGCATATGCGCACCCCTGTCGGAACAAGTCATGGTTTGTGGGAACGAGGAGGATTTGGGAGCTCATATTTGCAGGGTAGCTAGCCCCAGGCTCAATGTTGATACTGATATAATTGTTGTGGAATTCACACAAATATTCGTCTTAGGCGAGTGTCACAAACATGCACCACCCCCCCCCCCCCCCCGCATATGCGCACCCCTGTCGGAACAAGTCATGGTTTGTGGGAACGAGGAGGATTTGGGAGCTCATATTTGCAGGGTAGCTAGCCCCAGGCTCGATGTCGATGCTGATATACGTGTTTTGGAAAGGACGCAAATATTTACCTTAGGCGATTGTCACAAACATGCACCCCCCCCCCCTAGGCGGGTCTGTGGTTTATAATTAGTAAGAGTTGAAAGCTACCTTCGCCGTTTAAATCATGCACGCCTGCGCTACTTGTAATGGCATCCCTTGCGGCCTCCGACACTTTTGCTAGCTGAGCTAGCTGTTGCAAAACTGTTTCGTTATCACCTGTTCGCGTGGGTTGTGGGAACTGTACGTTGTCCCATTTGCTAAATCACATACACACTGACAAAAACCCAGCACGGCGCAAACGTCTTACCCGTTTGATTCCTCACCACCCTTTGGATTGGGCGGTTCTTTCAAAGTAGCGCTATGCAAGTTTGAACAACGCAAAACACTCAATGAGTAGCGTTCAATGCACTTAGATGAGGGCAAACTCACCGCTTCTGAGATGCAGACTTTCCTTGTCTTTCCCTTTGCGTTTAGGTGACTTAGCAGTCGCATCAGCAGCCTCAAACAATGATTCACAGAAGAAATAATTAAAAATAGTAGAGTAAGCGTTAACGATTGAGTTGGTCGAACCTTAGAGGGAGGGAGTCCATCGCCAGCGGATGTCCGTTCACTGAATTTAAATCACACATACTGACAAAGCTCAGCACGGCGCAAACGTCTTACCCGTTTGATTCCTCACCGCCCTTTGGATTGGGCGGTTCTTTCAAAGTAGTGCTATGCAAGTTTTAACAACGCAAAACATACAATGAGTAGCATTCAATGCACTTAGATGAGGGCAAACTCACCGCTTCTGAGATGCAGACTTTCCTTGTCTTTCCCTTTGCGTTTAGGTAACTTAGCAGTCGCATCAGCAGCCTCAAACAATGATTCACAGAAGAAATAATTAAAAATAGTAGAGTAAGCGTTAACGATTGAGTTGGTCGAACCTTAGAGGGAGGGAATCCATCGCCAGCGGATGTCCGTTCACCGAATTTAAATCACACATACTGACAAAGCTCAGCACGGCGCAAACGTCTTACCCGTTCGATTCCTCACGTCCACTTCAGGTTTTGCAAGTTTGAACAACACAAAACACACAATGAGTAGCATTCAATACACTCAGCTAATGTCATGAATAATGCAAACGCACCGCTTCGAAGATGGTTTGCCTTCGTTTGCATGCTTAGAATCAGACGACCCTTGCTCATTTGTACGCTTGGATGGCTGTTCAGATGCAGAGGGGTTGAAATGAGATGTTGTTTGCCTTTTTCTGCTACTCTTCCTGCCATCTGATTCAGATGTGTCTACGCGGGTTGGGTCGAAGAACCCATTATCCTCACGCGAGTACACCACCTTTTTTGCTTTGTCACCCCCTTTTCCCTTGTAAACATAGACAATGTTATCAGACAAATGGCTCCACGTGTAACTGTTGTGAGGAAGGTTGCAATAACATGCCCTCGTTGCAGGCGGAATCTCAACATTGGCAAACGGGACCCACTCTTTGCTGCCGTTGACTTGCAGAAAGCCTTTTGCTTCACCTTCAGACTTGTCCACTCGCAACTGCTGAATGCTTTCAACTACAGTTTTCTTCCCTGACATGCGTATGGTTGATGCCCTACGGGCAAACTTGAACGATGCAAAGCTTGATCTTTTGACTTCAAAAAAAGGATGGAGAAACGCCTATTTCCCCCGACGGTTGACAGATTTTGGGGGTATCATTTCATTCCTAACGAACAGCATCAACATCGAGACTGTGGCTAGCTACCCTGCAAATATGAGCTCCCAAATCATCCTCGTTCCCACAAACCATGACTTGTTCCGACAGGGGTGCTCATATGCGGGGGAGGGGTGGTGCATGTTTGTGACACTCGCCTAAGGTAAATATTTGTGTGAATTCCAAAACACTTATATCAGCATCAACATTGAGCCTGGAGCTAGCTACCCTGCAAATATGAGCTCCCAAATCCTCCTCGTTCCCACAAACCATGAATTGTTCCGACAGGGGTGCGCATATGCGGGGGGGGGGGGTGGTGGTGCATGTTTGTGACACTCGCCTAAGACAAATATTTGTGTGAATTCCACAACAATTATATCAGCATCAACATCGAGCCTGGGGCTAGCTACCCTGCAAATATGAGCTCTCAAATCCTCCTCGTTCCCACAAACCATGACTTATTCCGACAGGGTGCGCATATGCGGGGGGGGGGGGTGGGGGTGGTGTATGTTTGTGACACTCGCCTAAGGCAAATATTTGCGTGCTTTCCAAAACACTTACATCAGCATTGCTTGTTTCTCCTTTCCAAGAGGTTTTGGTTATGCTTTTTTGTAGGTATCATCTTTTTTCTTTGTGTGTGCCTTGAATGTGATAGTTACGTTCAGGCGCGAATTGAAGCTCTGCAACCCGGGTCGGGCCAGTGGGTGATATATCAGGATTACATATCATGTTACTCGGAAAATAGCACGAAAGTAAACGACCTTCTGTTCACCCTTGTCACTCGTGACGCGCACGGCCAGCTCAAGTACGAATATATTCATAACTTAATGACTACTGAACACACCGCGGACACCACCCGATATTGCTGGGCTTATCATTTTCGGAGTACCCAGGATGGGGGCAGCGGCGAGCTTTCGTCTTTGCCGGGGCCAGGCGTGCGGACTGGTGATGGCGGTGGTGATTTTACTAGCAAAGAGTTTATTTACTCGGAATCATGCTACCACGCGCTTTATGGTGTGTTGGGAAGTAGTATATATGAAATTTACAAGGTCGTTTTTTCGTGCCTCAAAACAACCTCGTAAATTTCATTTGACGATTCCTATTGCTAGTTTGAACTTTCAATACTAAGCGTCAAAACAGCAAAATCAAAAATCAAAATTTCAATCAATACAAGCAAACAAAATAAATAAATCTCTCTTACTCTTAATCTCGCTTTTAAATAAAAATAAAAATCAAGCAAATTTTTTTCCGCTTTACTTTTACTTTTAAATAAAAACAAAAATCAATACGTAGTATAATATGAAATTTGTTATACCATTTTTTCGCACCCTCAAAATGGCTATTAAAACCTTCATCGCCCTTCCTATTAATCTCCCGCACAATCAATACAAGAGCACCAAACACCCCAAAGAGCCCTCCACATGAGCAACCCGTTGAATAGAGAAAAAATAAAAGACGTCCAAAAAAACCCTTATTTTAATAAAATAAGTTTATTTATTATACATAAATAAACTTAAGGAGTCTATTTTTCTTTCAAAAATAGATTTATCTTACAAGGTGTCAAGTGGGACAACCCAATTGATGGAATCTTCGTCGCCACCAACCTTCTTCGTCAAGGCTGAAAGTGATGGAAAGACGAGAATTTCTTCCTCATCTTTCCCCAGTGAAGCCAGAAAGAATTTTTTCTTCCTGGGATTTTTCATGGTTTCGTCGCGTTCTACCCAAGCGAACAAATATTTCTCTGTTCTCTCCACTGGTCTGCGGAGGAAAATTTTTTGTTCGGCATGAAAAGAAGTTATGTTTTCCCTTCCAAGCCGAGCAAACGCACGAGGAACCCTCACTAATTTGGGGTTCTTCATCTCAGCAGGGGCTTTGGTTTCAACATCGTCCCAAGAATTCCAAAAACCTACAACCACATTCATTATCATTAAAGAGAAACAATAGACTTATGACTTACCCTCCGCGAGGCTGACTTCACCGAGTTGGTCGGCTACTTCATTTGGCTCTCCCATAGTCTATTACACACACCAAAAGCATGTGTAATAGAAATTTCTTTTGAATGAGAGTGGGGTTTGAACCCCTGGTTTTTAGAAAAACCATTATTGTTGTTTCGGATAACTCCAAAAAAACCATTTTACACTAAGTCTTTTATTCCGAGTTGCTACCAACACTCTCGGTTCTATAGACTCTGTGCATGTTTATATCGTTTTTACGATTAATACTATCATTTACGTATTCGTTAATTCCATCACTAGAGTATTTGTTAAAAGAAGAATTAAACGATAAATGTTCTTTCTCAATACCAGCGAGAATTCTATTAAAGACAATGGCGGAAAGTTAGCCACGATTATCATTTTTCCACTTATAGAAATTATCCCGTTCTTTGTTTTTTTTTCCAATTTCTTTTGTCTCATTCTAAAAAGTTTATCTGCCTCTACTTCATTATTTTCAATACTTAATCGTTGCAACATCTCATTAATCGCCTCAACCTTAATTAGGTCGGGCTGTTTTTCTTTTCAACGAGACGAGCAATTTCTTTGTCTGCTTTAGAAATTCTTTCTTCGCAAGCGATTTTATCCTTATTTAGTCTGTCCTTACAGGTTCTACAAATTTCGTATTCCTCCAACCAATCGGATTTAGTTTTGATTCTACTTGGAATTAAGTCCATTTTTTTTTGCGACACTGCGACAAAAAAGTGAAATTCTGTCGCAGAGGTTGCGACACTGCGACACCGCCGTGTTTTGGTGTCGCAAAGACATATTCACGGAAATAGAGTTTTCTAGAAAAATAAACTTCTGATAACACTTCAAATACTTTCATTTTTACCAATCTATCTGGACAAACTGATGCGGTAAAAACGTTGGTAAGACACCAGCTGAAAATTCAGTCGCCAGTTCAAGTCTGGATGACGTTTTTATTGCATCACTGTCCGATATTTTTTTTGCTTATAAATCTAATATTACCTTTGCCTTTTTTTTCTCTCTTTGACGTCCTGATATTCTCTGGTTGAATGTCTTCTCTTTTTAATAATTCTTTTGTCGTTTTTTCTTTAATGACTTCTTTGGTTTGCTCTTTCATATCTTTTTCTTCGTCAATTGGTTTATCAAAATCAGTTTTCAATAAATCACGTGGACTTACTAACTCATCGTTATTTAATATGATTTTAAACCCCTTTCGTCCCTTGACTTTATAAATAATTTTGCTGAAAGTCTTACCGCCTTTTGAGAAAACATTTCTTTTGTTTTCTTTTCTTACACTATCGCCAACATTAAATTCATCTATTAAATTATCGCGTGTTATCGTTTGTTTATTTTTGTCTCTCCCGAAAAATACATCAACAAGTTTGGCTTGAATCCCTCTATGAACTTTATGATTATAAGCATCAACTAAGTCTTGAATATAACTAACCCAATCAAAATTACGATTGGTTTCAAATAAAAGGTCAAGCCATCTCCTTACACTTCTTATAACTCTATCAACAACCGCAAGCGCTCTATGGTCGCCAACTTCAACGACGTCGTGTTTAATTCCATTTTCAATAAAATATTCACGAGTTGCTCCTTTATATTCTCCACCGCTGTCTGTAGTAATTGACTTTGGTTTATATTTGATTGATTTCAAGGTGTAATATACTTCTTTTGCTGTTTTATTTTTTAATGGAATGATTATTAAATATCGTGAATGGCAATCAATCCAAACAAGCATCCAAGCATAGCCCTTATTTCCTTTCTTGTCTTTTATTTTACTCATATCCGCTAAGTCAAGAAAGACTCGGTCTAAATTAAATGGTTTATCAACCCATATAGTGTTCCATACTTTTGGGTTCTTTTTCTGGTGGTGAATTTCCAGTGCTTCTTCTTCTTTTGTTTTAACTACTTCTCCCGTAGGTGTGTCCCCGAGACTATTACGATTTTGATTATTAATAATTGTATGTTTATGGTCAAGATTTTCTAAATTCATACTCTCGCTGTCGCTCTCGTATGTTTTAGAAAATCGTATATATCTAACTTTTTATTTTTTACGATGTTTATGAGCAAGCGAAAATGAGCGTAGCGAATGAAAGCGATGCTCATAAATATCTTTTAGAACTTTAAAAACATCCGCGAGACATCATCATTATTTTTTTCTTTCTTAGCACCTGAAGATTGATTATATACTTTTACACTCACACTGCGTGACTTCTTACCTTTCCCTTTCTTAGGTTTCGGTTCTTCTTCCTCACTACTCTCGCTTTCGCTTTCACTCTCGGGCTCTGGTTTCTTGCTCTTCTTCTTTTCTCTCTTAGTTTCCGCCTTCGCTCTTTTGATTTTCATTTTCGCCATCTTTTCGGGAATGATATCAGTGAAATCAACTTCATCCTCACTTTCACTCTGCTCAGGTGTGTCATCTTGTTCCTTCTCATTAATGATATCGGTTGCTAAATTCTTATTTTCTATCTCCGCTATTTTCTCTCCATATCTTCATCTTCGCTTTTAACCGCATTTCTATATTGTGCTAATACATTTTTGGCATGTTCCATCTTCCGTTGTTTCGCTTTCGCTTTTATTCCTTCCACAGCACTACCCAAATTCTTACGACTTGTTTCGGGGGATGGCATTCTACTAAGATTAATATATTTTAGTATTTTTAATAAATAATAAATATTTATTTAATATATACCAATGTCGCAATATAAATCCTTACTAGGCCTTAATGAGTTGGCTGTTGATAGTTTAAATATACTTAACTTAGACTTAACCAATACCAACATAGTGGGCTTAAACACAGACAGAGTGCCAGAAGATGCTGACCCCGTAAATCTTTATTACACTGACGGTCGATTTGATACAAGGTTATCCAGCAAATCAACGACTGATATCAAAGAAGGAAAAAATTTATACTACACAGAGCAACGAGTAAGGGATAATGACGAAGTCAAAGCCTCAGCTCAACACCGCTCTAATACTTCTAATGCGCACCAAACCAGTTTATATAATTTGATAGACACAAACATATTTGCACAAGCGAGCTGACAATACTTAACTTACAACGATGTAGAAGGCAAATGGAAGAATACAGCCCTTGGTTCAATTGATACACTTTCAGATGTGGTTATAACCGCACCAATAGCAATGAATAGTTGTCTAACATATATGGACAACGGATGATACAAAAGATTACTATTCATATATCGGAATAGGAAATGAACTCGTTGATGGATTTTATTTTTACAAAGATAAAGCAGGAATGAATATTGCACATTGCAAAGGAAATACAGCAGTTTATATTGACCAAGCAGACTGGGACGACCCGTGCGATGGAACTTCTGCTATGCCAGACTTAGACTGAAGCAAAGGAAATGTATTTCAAATTCAATTTCAATATCTTGGGTTTGGTGCTATTAAGTTTTATATTGAGAATCCCATAACAGGATTATTTCAATTACTTCATATGATTGAGTATGCGAATGCTAATAATGGTGTAAGCCTGCGAAATACAACATTACCTTTTACGGCAGTAATTAGAAATGATGCAGCGACTGGAATACAAATTCTCAAAACAGCGAGTGCCAGTTTATTCATTGAGGGAACGAATACTATTAATACCAGCATAACAAACGAAGTGGAAGGAAGTAAAGCAGCAAACACCACTGAAAGTCCTATTATTGATATAAGAAACAAAGCGGCATTTGATGCGGGTGGTGCAAATTTAACAAATAATTCAAATGTTTATCCCACTTTGATAAGTATTACAAATGAAGATACTAAGTCAAATGTTGTCAGAATGGTATTAAATGGAACACTAACTGGAGCAGGTTTTGCAGATGTTGATTCTAATTATTCAATTGTAGATACTGACACAAAGGCGAGTGCTATCGCAAATGGAACAACAATTTTTAAACTATATGAAAATAGTGCTTCAACTCAACAAATTAATATTAGAAATTATGATATATATCTGTCTCCTAGTGATGTATTGACTTTTACACAGAAGTCTGTCTCTGCTGGTGGAGGAGGAAATGTCAATATTATCGCTAACTTCATAGAGGATCATTGATATTTGCAAATCTACACTCCAATCTCAAACTTGTTTGAGATACCCCGCTCCCGTGTGTTTTGCAAACATCGTTTAAAAGTAAATAATAAAAAAAAATAATAAGCGGAAAGCGATGTTTTAGAAATAGACGAATAAACTGTTTCGAAGTTGTCGAAATAGTTTTGGAGGCGAAAGTCTAATTTCTAAAATATCATCAGAGATATTTTTTACCGCATCTTTATTATTAAAATAAGGTTGTTGAATTAAATATTCAAGGTATGGTTTATCAATCTTAGCAACATCTTCAATTTTCATTTTTTTATACTTACCATATTGAAGAAAAATATCGGTTTCGTTTTGTGCTATCTCTTCGCCTACATTAGCCTTTATTTCTGTAATTCCAGTCTCTTTTAAATCAGTCGCCGTAAATGGTGTGCTCTGCTCTTCAACCAACACGTTTTCTAAAGGTATAACTACTTTCACATTGTCATCACGTGGTTTATA
Organism: Paulinella micropora; assembly: GCA_019918135.1. Lineage (NCBI taxonomy): Eukaryota > Cercozoa > Imbricatea > Euglyphida > Paulinellidae > Paulinella > Paulinella micropora. Next base: position 199,208 of record WBZZ01005655.1, read on the forward strand.
TTGCTCATAGAAAGAAACAATATCAGGCTTAGTCCATTTAATTGAAGGTTTCTTCATTTCGCTGTCAAGGCTCCATTTTTCAATGTCACTCGAGTAGTCCTGTTTGGTGCTTAGGTCGGTCATTGGTATATAATATGTAATGTTATTTTTTTATTACATGTATTTTTTTACTTCACTTTTAATGTCCGTAAATTTCTCAAACCACGGCTGTTTCATAACCCATTCAGGGTATGGTTTGTCAATTGTAGCAACATCTTGAATTTTCTTACCTTTATACTTACCAAATGGAAAAATATCCCTTGGCTTACCTGCCCGTGCATTTTCAATCATTTGGATTTCGTCAGTAATTATCTTTTTAACATCGGTAAGAGAAAATGTTTCTTTTTTATTTTCAATAGAGAGTTTCTCAAACTTCTCGCATAGTCTGGTGAGGGTAGTCATTGGTATATATAGACTGGTAAAAAAAATTATTGAAAAAAATTAATTAATTGATATTTATCAACTACACTTTCATTCGCTTCGCTCATTCTCGTTTGTTGATAAACATCGATGTTTTAGAATAAGCGCGAGTGAAACGAGAGCGCAATTCTAAAATATCATTTGATATCCGTTAGGGATACTATCATTTTTGTTGATAAACTCACGTCCGCACCATTTATTCTCATTAACTTTCTTTTTTATGTTTATAGTATGAACAATGCTGAAATGGTTAATGTTTTGCTGTTTGCTATTTCGTGATAAATGAATTTTCTTCATTTGAAAATCTCTAACATTTTCAATACTTTCACCTAAATCCATCTTTTCATATACTTCTGGATTTAGCCCCTTTGAATTCAACCCCTTACCTCTAAGGTGGTAGTATCTCTTTTTTACTCCGTCGTTTTCGTAGCATTCAATTATATGAACACCTTTGTCTTTATGTTTCAAGTCATTCTTAGTAAGGTAAGGGAGAAAGGCTTTATTCGTTGTAAATTCTAACATATACAATTTAGGAGCAATCCATATTCCTCTTATTATCTTACAGCAATCTCCTAAGTCATCTGTTATACCGCCAAGAGATTTATCACCAAGTCTTTTGATTAGTTTGGCAAACCTAACATGCAACACTAGACTATCGGTATCGGTGTAATAGAAATCAGCCTCTATTTCTTTATTTGGATTAGCATCTTTTATGTAGTTATACATAATTCGCCTGCTATATGCTAGAATGAAAGCCCCGTAGTGAGAAGGTTTAGTTATGCTACCTTCAATTATTTCTTCCTTTCTAGGAATTCCAGATACGTGCCAAAGTTTGTTTCCGTCTTTATCTTTGAATTCAACCACATCAGATATATAATTTTTTGTCCAAAATTTTCAATACTCCCATTTGATTTAATATATTCTGCTTCAGTTGGGATAGGTCGTTGTATCATCTTTCCTTATAACGAATTCATAAATAGTTTGGCCAATAAATATTGCGGTGTGCCTTTTTCGCTATTTTCTTTCGCCTTAAACATTTCTAATATATATTCTTTGAATACTGGTTCAGCCTCCTCCGTATAGTATCCTTTATGAATTGTTATATCGTAGCCTTCCTTAATCATATCTTCAATATCAACACTTGTAAGCCATTGGTCCTTCATATCCGCTAAATTCCACTTTAATGAGCCCATTTTATTTCTCTGTCCTATTCTTGAATGTAGAATGTCTTTTGGTGAGATATAATCAACATTGTAAATACCGATAGGAAGATTATTATAATCAAATGGTGCGATAGCCAGTTTAATTTCTCCAACCATAAATAAATTAAGCATCGCTGTTGGGTATAAAGATACGACATCCGCATCAACTAAATAATCGGTTAATTCGTCAAATGTGATTTTCCCTGCTAAGTAGTCCTGGTATTGTTTTGAAATAAATCTTTTTTTGCTTGGATATGTTCTTGCTCCGATAATGGCTTTTCTAAACGCCTTCTCTTGTTCAATAGTTGGGAGTCTTACATCGTGCTTACCATCAATCATTTTCTTCCAGATATTGAAAGCAAAGCTTGAAGTTGAAATGTATGAAGTTAAATTCACTGAGTGTTTTTCAAATATCTCTGTGTTTATTTTGTCATATAACTCTTTTAACCCCATAACATCACACTTCAAATATTCAAGACACTTATTTCTCAATTCTTCACTCATTGTTTCCCAAGTAGATGCCTTGTCGTGGTTAAAATCTCCTTTAAGAGTTTTACATATCATATTTTCTAGGTTTTCTTTTAATGTCCCCTGAGTATGCTTACACATATCCCACATTTTGATATTTTCAAATTGTAAAGAGATTATTGAGCCGTTATTAATCATATGTGATTTTGGTCTGATACCTCTTCTTATTAATTCCTGTTTAATGAAGTAGTGGTCAAAGTTCGCGCCGTTAAAGCCATTAACATATAAAATGGGTGCTTCTTCATCTTTCTTCTTTTTCTTTCTTACTCCTGCTACTTTCTTGACCGGATTATGTGGTTGTTTGTTAGCCCATTCTAATGCTAACTTTCTTCCTCTCTCTAAGACTAAATCCAGAAATTTAGAAATACAATCAATACCAGCATAATATTTAAATCCTTCAGTCTCTTGAGTATATCCGACTATATAGCAGTCGTGAATATCAAAGCAGTCAGCAAGCGAGTCATTTCTAAAAGTTTCAAGGTCGTAATGAAGAACTTCATCTTTATTATTATATTTTTCTTTATGAGCATTCGTTATTAAATGTCTCTTTCCATTCTTTAATATTTCTCTATTCGCATAATTAATAACTTTTTGATTACAAGTATATTTAGTAAAATACTTAGTTAAGCATTTTTCACATTTCTTTTTACATCTTTTAATTAATCCAAAATAGTGGTTATTCTCTAAGTAAATCATAATATCCGCTTCTTCTCCTATTTCGTTTGTGCTTATTGTCTCCTTTGTTAGAGAATTTGTTATTTCGTATGTCTTTCCTGCCTTTATCAAAGTATTAATGATTTTTACGGCGGTAGAGAATGATGTAGAGTAATCATTAGAAAGATTGCATTGTTCTCTAATATCATTACATCTTTTCTGTTAATAATTGGCATATTAAGAATGGTTTTACACAGGAAGAATAAGCAATTATTATTTTTACTAGCGGGAGATACTAATATACTTTCTTCCAATATTTTTTTTTCCATTTATTTTTTCCTTCATAACAACCGCCTCCGTTTTCTTGAACTAATACTACCTTAGCGTATTCAATGATTCGGTCATAACCTAATCCAGATGCTTCAATATTTCTTATGTTAAGCTCATTCAGCATTTCAATAAAATCATCATAGTTTTTTATTTGAAAAGAATTAAATGTTTTCTTTTTATAATATCTATTTAATTCTTCCTGGTCTGTTATGTAATAGTGATATGAACATCAGCATTTCCTGTCATATCATTTCTTTTCGCATCTAATAGTATAGGAAGTAGAACCTCTCGCTCTAATGCGTCAGTATCATAAAAGTTTATGTCTAATCCTTGCTTCTCGTATGTAAGAGAGTTTAATCTATTGTCTCGCCTAGATTTTAACTCTACTACTTTAAATTCCCTTTTGTTTTTTCTTGTTGTAGTTTTCCTCAAATTCACCCTTACCTTCGTTAGTTCTACATTTTCCTTCGTTGGTCTGGGCGGTAATGGTGGTGGCATATTTTACTTTTATATTAGTGAGGATATAAAATAATGAAAATAAATTAAATTGTTTTACCTTTTTATATATATAAGATTGTATTACCTTCAACATGAAATTCATAAGTCTTAGACAAAAATAATTTTTCATTTTTTGTTTTTTTATACTCCTCTCGCCTTCATTTCTTCATATTCCTTAAGTTTTCTGTTTCGTTCTTTTAATTGCTCCTTCCTCTTTTGATTAATTTAATCCTTATTTCTTTTATAATATGTGAGCACCTTTTCGGAGTTAGCCTTTCGTTTGTCCTCAGGTGTGAGATATTTCTTGTGTCTCCCCATATCTATATTATAAGTAATATAATTTTTTCTTTAAATGGTCTTACATTTTTTATTAAATTATTATTTAATACAATCATCACCCTTAATTTAAGTTGTGCGATTGCTTCTTCACAAATTTGCCATTTGTGGATATCCAACATTGTTGGAGCCTCTAATGCTTTGTTTTTCTGTTTATCCCAAAACTTAAAGGCTTTGCTATATCGTTAAAGCGTTTCTCTTCTAGTGTATTTCTTAATCTTTCTATCGCCCCCTAATGCTTCTGGAAAATGTGAGTTGTATAGTTCTTTCAATTCCTTGTCCGCTTGTATCATTATAGAAGACATATTATATAAGTAACAATATTTATTTCTTTAAATAGTTTTACATTTTATTTTTTAACATTATTATAACAAATCACGAGTGATTTTTATAATATCTTTCCATGTCGTCATTTCTACGAATTATACTAATAACTTTATGTCCTCCTATCATAACTTCTTCTTTCTCCGCAAAGAAGTCTCTATGAAAGTCTGATTTTTCATGTTGATATTTTCCATATATCCCTATTACTTTACCACATACACATGAGTACTCACATGTATATTTCTGTTTTCTTCTTTCCTTTACATATTCTGCTCTCTTCTGTTTGCGTTCCATCTATGTCAAAGACGAAATTTTTCTTTTTACAATACATATATGTTTTTCGTGCGTGCTATGTAGAGGGCTCTTCGGGGTGTTTTATGCTCTTGTATTAATTGTGCGGGAGATTAATAGGAAGGGCGATGAAGGTTTTAATAGCCATTTTGAGGGTGCGAAAAAATAGTATTAAAAATTTCATATTATACTACGTATTGATTTTTGTTTTTATTTAAAAGTAGAAGTAAAGCTGAAAAAATTTACTTGATTTTATTTTTATTTAAAAGCGAGATTAAGAGTAAGAGAGATTTATTTATTTTGTTTGCTTGTATTGATTGAAATTTTGATTTTTTTATTTTGCTGTTTTGACGCTTAGTATTGAAAGTTCAAACTAGCAATAGGAAGCTTCAAATGAAATGTACGAGGTTGTTTTGAGGCACGAAAAAACGACCTTATAAATTTCATATTATAGTACTACTTTGGGATGAATGGCGTGCGACAGGTTGTGCAAGTGATTCAGAGTGAAAAAAAGGCGAGTGATATGGTCGAACGTAAAAAAGGCAGTGGGGCCGGTGGGGAGGCTAGCCCGTTTGGGAGTGGGAGCGAGAGAAAAGTTTTATTATTGCCACAGGAGGCGAGAGCGCAGGTTTTTGCGTCGAGGGGCAAGCGGCACGCAGTCATGGGACTTGAGCCCCCTGGTGCCCTGGTGGAGAGGCGCCCTCTTCCCCGCCAGGCTCGTCTTGTAGCCCCCTCTCTTGCCTCTGCGTTCTCTTTGTCTGCTCCTGCTTCTTTGCCTATGCCTTTTCATGCCAGTCCTGCCTCCTGCCTAACTGGTCGAGCTCCTTCTGCTGCTGCTTCTTTGCTGGCCTCCTCGTCTTCGTTCTTGGCTCTTGCTGGGTCGTCCCGTCCTCTCTCTTGCCATCCTTTGCTTCCGTTTCCTGCTCTTTGTTTGTCTTCTTCTCTTTCTTCTTCTTCTTCTTCTTCTTCTTCTTCTTCTTCTTCTTCTTCTTCTTCTTCTTCTTCTCCTTCATCCTCTATTCTTTCTTCTCACTCTATCCTTTCTTTTCCTTCTATTCTTTCTTCTCATTCTCCTTCTATCTTTCCTTCTCATCCTTCTTGTCTCCTTTCTCCCTCTATCCTTTCTTTTTCTCCTTCCCCTTCTATTCCTTCTTCTGCTTCTGTTCTTTCTTTTCCTTCTCCTCCTTCTGTTCTTTCTTCTCCTCCTCCTTCTATTTTTTCTTCTCCTTCTCCTTCTATTCTTTCTTCTCCTCCTTCTGTTCTCTCTTCTTCTTCTCCTTCTATTCTCTTGTCTCCTTCTCATTCTATTCTCTTTTCTCCTTCTGCTCCTCCTTTTTCTTTTCTTTCTTCTCCTTCTAGTCTTTCTTCTCCTTCTATTCTTTCTTCTCATTCTGCTCTTTCTTCTCCTTCTCCTTCTATTCTTTCTTCTCCTTCTCTTTCTCCTTCTATTCGTTCTTCTCCTTCTCCTCTTATTCTCTCTTGTCCTTCTCCTTCTTGTCTTTCTTCGCCTTCTATTCTTTCTTCTCCTTCTCCTCCTATTCTTTCTTCTCCTTCTCCTTCTATTCTTTCTTCTCCTTCTCCTTCTAGTCTTGCTTCTACTTCTCCTTCTGGTTTTCCTTCTCCTTCTCTTTCTTTTCTTTCTTCTCCCTCTCTTTCTATGCTTTCTTCTCCCTCTCCTTCTATTCTTTCTTCTCCTTCTATTCTTTCTTCTCCTTCTGTCCTTTCTCCTCCTCCTTCTATCCTTTCTTCTCCCTCTCCTTCTATTCTTTCTTCCCCTTCTCCTCCCACTCTTTCTTCTCCTTCTATTCTTTCTTCTTCTTCTCACTCTACTCGTTCTTTTGCTTCTATTCTTTCTTCTCCTTGTCCATCGATTCTTGTTCTCCTTCTCCTTCTATTCTTTCTTCTCCTTCTCTTTCTGTTCTTTCTTCTCCTTCTCCTTCTATTCTCGTTTCTCTCTCTCCTTCTATTCCTTTTCCTCCTTCTATTCTTTCTTCTCCTTCTCCCTCTACCCTTTCTTCTTCTTTCCCTTCTATTATTTCTTCTCCTTCTCCTTCTATTCTTTCTTCTCCTGCTATTCTTTCTTCTTCTTCTCGTTCTACTCTTTCTCCTCCTTTTATTCTTTCTTCTCTTTCTCCTTCTATTCTTTCTTCTCCTTCTCCTTCTATTCTTTCTTCTCCTTCTTCTTCTATTCCTTCTTTTTCTTCTTTTCCTTCTTCTCCTTCTATTCTTTCTTCTCCTTCCATTCCTTTTTCTCCCTCTATTCTTTCTTCTCCTTCAATCATTTCTTCTCCCTCTATCCTTTCTTCTCCCTCTATCCTTTCTTCTCCTTCTTTTCTTTCTTCTGCTTCTCCTATTCTTTCTTCTCCTTCTATTCGTTCTTCTTCTCCTTTTCTTCTTCTTCTCCTTCTTCTCCTTCTTCTTCTTCTTCTTCTTCTCCTTCTTCTCCTTCTTCTCCTTCTTCTTCTTCTTCTTCTTCCTCTTCTTCCTCTTCTTCTTCTTCTTCTTCTTCTCCTTCTTCTTCTGCCTCTTCTTCTTCTTCTTCTTCTTCTTCTTCTTCTTCTTCTCCTTCTTCTCCTTCGTCTTTTTCATCTTCTGCGGCGTCTGCTGCTGCTGCTTGTGCTTCTACCTCTGCGTCTGCTGCTTGTGCTGTTGCTGCTGCTGCTGCCATTGCGTCTGCCTCTGCCCCTCGGATGACCGGCGCGGCAATCTGTTCTCCCCCTCTTCCTTCGTTGGCTTGGCATCGCGCCGGGGCGTCCGTGCCGTTGTCAAACCGCGAACGCCTCGGCGCGAGGCCCGCTTCAAATTTACGCCCTTTTTCGCCGTGTGTGTGGGAGAGGGTGAAGCATGAGGCGGAAGAGGCTATGGGCGCCTCGGTCAAGTTTGTTTTTATCCCCAAGAACTTAGGTGCAGTCGAGGTACCAGATGCATTTGCGGGCGTGGCGAGAGTGGACCAGCTGCCGGTCCCGGACTTTGGGGCGCCAAAGGACGAGCGCGCAACCATGGCTGTCGTTCTGGTGGATGCCGTGGGAAGCAACTGCTGCCCGAGCAGATATCGAGCTTTTCATCAAGGCGAAGGTGGTGATCCTTACCGCGGCACCGAGTAGCATCAGCGACTGGGCGGGGGCGCCCTGGGCAACGCACTGTTACGCGGCACCGAGTAGCATCAGCGACTGGGCGGGGGCGCCCTGGGCAACGCACTGTCGGTGGGCGGGGGACTCAGAGAAGGACACTGGGCGACCCCCCCGGAGTCGATGCAGAGGATCGTGCTTGCAGACTTTCGCGCGGTGCGCGGCCGGGTGCGTGAGGTCATTGAACTGATAGTCCTCCCGAGACGACGCCGAGTCCGGCAAGAGCCACGAATCAAACTTCCATTTTTCGAGGGAGAGATCACCACGTACAAGACAGCGCTGAGGCTCCCGGTGTTGGCAGCTTTAGCAGACAATTGCAAGCATCTGTCGAGCGCAGAGAAAGAGTGGTTCCGAGTGGCATGTGCGGCGCAGTCCACGGGATACCGAGGCGTGGGAGAGTTCTTGCGAGACTATTCCCGCCAAGGTACGGCGGAAGTCGAGGCGAAACGATGGAAAGAGGTGAATGAGAGGGTGGAAGAGGGCAAAGCTTTGGGGCCGTTCGACCGGCCGCCCTTTCCGAACGCTGTCTGCCCGCACCAGGTAGTCGTGGCGTACGAGTTTGCGATTCCAAAAGCAAGTGGGACTCTGTGTCAGACGCTATACGCAATATCAATCACGCGTCGTACCCACGCGGCCTGTCCATCAATGACCTTACTCCACGGATGGACGACGGAGTGACATATTTCACTTTCGCTCAGCACGTGGCCAATATCGCTAGACTAGGCCGGGGTTGTTTTGGTTTCGGCGGAGACATCAAGGACGCATACCGGCAAATCGGCGTGAGAGCGGAGGACCTCTACCAGCAAGTCTCAGCGGCATGGGACAATGACGGCAAGCGCCATTTCTTTCTTGAACTCTGTGGCAAGTTCGGTCAAGTATCGGCGGGTGACAACTTTGCCATGTTCATGGCCTTGCTGAGGATCATAGCCGAGCATCTGCCCGGTCAGGTCGCGGTACTCTTTAACAATTACGTGGACAACCTCGTCTCCCAAGCCAAGGACGGACGAGTGGCCAGCAAGCGCTTGCAGATGCTGAAGGACTTTTTCAGCAGCATAGGCATGGAGTTGCACGAGGTCTTTTGCGGACAGCAGTATTCGTTCCTGGGATGGGACATTGACACGGTTCGATAGTTGGTGACCATGCCGAGCAAGAGGATGGACATCGTCATCCCGCGCCTGGACGCGCTTGCCGAGGCATCATGGACGTCGGTGGACGACTACGCTTCTTTCAAATGCCTGCTAACGTGGTTGGCGGCGGTCATTGCGTGGCTCAGGCCGTTGGTCGGACACATGCATGAGTGCCATGCAGCGATGTTGCGTCGCGGATCCAATGGCGGTCGAGTTAGCGGCAGAGTCCAAAATGGGACAGCATGGGCTGCGGGGTTGTTGCGGCGAACTGAAGGAGCTTTCTCGATTGCTGACATGCAGCGTATGGGGGCATTCAACCAGGACGCGTTGGTATGGCAAAACGATGAGAAGTGCACGACCATCTGGGCCGATGCGAACCGGTGCAAGGGTTCGCAGTTTGGCCGCGCGTGGCTAGTCGTCTCAGATGGAGTCGGACAAGGATTCTTTTTGTCAGAAGAGTGGAGAGGGGAGGATGAGGAGCTCTTTGTAGCTGAGTCGGGCGAAGATGCTGCATCGCGTAAAGAGCTTTTCAATCATTTGCAGGCAGTTTGGGAGGTGCATATGTTGACGGGGTGTGTGCGCTTTTGTGTGGTTGGAGACTGCGCGCCTGCCTGCTCATGCATTGCTAAAGCGCATTCGCCTACGCCCGCCATGCAAGCTATTCTTGATATTTACTTGTGGCTGTTTGCGGAGCGGAATATTAGCGTGCTTGCCTTTCGAGCTGAGAGAGCGCTTGCAGATTGTCGATGTCCTGGCTCGTGGTCAGGTGGAGAAGGCGGCGCGCCTTCAAGCGAGCGGGGGATCTTTCGTTCTTGGTTTGAGGGCCACCCGGCGTCCAAGACCGCGGACTGGCTAATCAAGGAGGGTGGGCTACCTGGCTGGCGGACTGGCATACAGCACGAGCCGCAGCTATGCATAGGGGGTCAACCGGCTCAAGGGCTTTGCAAGCACGTTCGAGACTGATGGCTGGCTGATCCGCTGGTGGGAGCCTGACCCGGCACTCCTTGCACTTTTCATGACGTACATCATCGGGCAGGTGTCGGTGGGGACACTGAAGGTGTATCTGTACTGCATCCGTAATCTATGTTTGGCGCATGGGCAAGCAGACCCTCTGAGGAATTACCATGTTGAGCGATGTTGGCGCGGCATCAAGAGGAGCAACAAAAAGGGCAATGACAACCGTTTGATCCTTACTGTTGATCTCCTCAAGACTGTTGTGACTTTTGCTGAGACGTTTGGCTGAGGGGGCATGAGCCCGCGCGAGAAGCATGATCTGATCGTTCTCTGCATCATCATGGTGTGGGGAGTGATGGGACTTTTCCGAATCGGTGAGTTGGTTGTCTCGGGTCCTAAGCGACATGCCCGAGTTTTGAGACGTATGCACTGCACGTTGTTTTCTGAGAGAGATGAAAGCTTTTTGTGTATCAACCTTGACGGTTCCAATACCGATCCATTCAGGGGAGTGTTGGATGTATGGCTAGCTGATCTGGACGTGGTGATTCTTTCGCCTGTTTTCTGGTTTCAGCGCTATGAGTCTTCGTTGTTTTCCGCTGGGCTCAATCGGGGGAAGGCTCAAGCCATGTTTCGATGGGCGAACGGTGAGATGGTTACCAGGGAGAAGTTCGTGGCGGGAGCTCGGCAGCTCTTGGCCCAGTCGGGGGTCGACGACTGTCTCGGTTCAACTGTATTTCTCTGCGAAGAGGTGGAGCAAAGTCGAAGTTGGCAGGTGCGTCGGACTTGGCAATCATGCGTGCTGGACGTTGGTCGTCGGACTGCTTCAAGCGATATATTGAGACGCCGCGGGGTGAGATCATGTTGGAGCAACGCAGTCTAGTTAGCAATTTTGAACGATAGATACATTTCGGCCCTGGGTGGGCGTAGTGCCGGGTGGCAAACCTGGCTAGGGCATATGCGTGCACGGCGAGTGTGAGTTTCAGTGCTTTTCATATTTTGCTAATATTAGTCCTAAACCCATAGCGAGTGCGGCTAGTGATCTTTCCTTTGCACCCGGCATGGGCCGATGCTGCCTCTATCTGTTCATTCTCTTTATTAAATATATTGTTTTCGACCTTATGTTTGAAGTTTAACTTTTTACAACTGGCGGTCAACTATGTAGTATTTCTACTCAATCTTCAAGGGAGAAAAAAACAACTACGTCAAGGCATGAGGCTTTCTACGGGCGACCACCCCCGCACTACTCTATGCTGCACCCCTTTGGCTGCTTGTGCATCATGTACAAGGAAGGGAAGAAGGGAGAGGAAAAGGGGGAGCCTAGGGTATTCATGGGGGTCAATGTGGAACAATCTGCTTATCTGGTGTGGAGTTTTTACGAAAGAAGGATCAAACTGACTGCTGATATCATGGTGCGTGACCCAACTGTGCATGGTTGGCCAACTCTCTACCCAATAAGCAAAGTGGCGACTTCGTTTCAGCTCTCGTTTCACTACACTGGGGTTGCTCGGGAAAAAAGTGGCGAAGGTGCCAGTAATCCCGGAAAATTTTTCACAGACGATGAGTGGGCGATTGTAAAAGGTCTAACGGAAGACCTCGTCGAAGTTGAAGAGTTGAAGAGCAATGGTCTGCCAGTAACGGCGACAGGTCAGGGAGGTGTTGGCGGGGTTGGTGGGGACGCTGGGGTTGTCCAACTGATACAAGGGGACGAAGCGGTAGCGAAGGATGAAGGAGCAACAGTGGTCAGGAGAGCAGAAGGAAAGGTGGGGGGGCAGAGGGAGTGATCCCAGTTCTTCAGTCCTTCGAGCAGAGAATAGGAGGAACAGGAATAGTGTCCCAGTTGCATGGGATGGGGCAGCTGTGTCGGAGGCAGATATAGTTGCTCAACCAAGGAGCAGGGAACGTACTAGGCCAGGCAACTTTATGTCTGGGGCGTTCATGGTGACTGTTCCGGTTCCGTATCGTGAGGCTACTGCCTCTGGTAAGTTCAATGAGTCTAGGTTTGCAGACATTGATAAACACTTGCGGCTTGGGGCAATAGTGGAACGTCACAAGTCGGAAAAGCCACCAGGTGAGCCTCTCGTGCCGACGAGGTTTGTAGACTTCGAGAAGAGAGAAACGATGGATGGGCCGATGGTTGAGGCGAAGTCGCGTATTGCTGGGATTGGCTTTCTGCAACCATCCTGGCAATATGACAAGGTCGACTTGCCTACCTGGAGGTGGTGTGGATGACGTGTGCGTTAGCCGTGCTGCAAGACATGACATTTATAGCATGGACGAGGAAAGCGCGTTCCCGAACGCATGTCTGAGGGTCCCGGTATGGTTGAAGCCGCCGGCTGGGTATGTGCCTCTGTTACAATCCCCGAAGATAGCTCAATAAAAAGTCGGTAATACAACCAGACACAAATCCCCAAAAGAGAATGATGTCTCGTTATATTAGCTCAGTGAAGCCGAAAAGAAAACTGCAACAGACCAAGGTTAAAATGGCATTAGGTCAGATCAGGCCAAACGATATTGAAAATAATGGGAAAAAACTAGGTGCACCTGACACCAGAAAAGGGTACTTTTTACCGGCTATCAGGGGGGTGATGCCTACAGTACCCCTTCCCGTTTTTATGACGGAAATATGCAATATTTTCGTCATATAATTGCTGATTTCTTTTCTGCACAAACGCTACGGGGTGTCGCAACTAAGTGCATTAACCCACGGATAGACGGTGCAGTGGATATATAAAACGCATACGCCAGACACGAGTCAACTATAAATCTCCAGCCTCGTTTTTGTAAATAAAAACTCCTCCTTCCACACTTGTTGTCCCCCCCGTAACTTAATTCTGAGGCAGTATGTCAAGAACAAATAGTATTACTATTGCAATAAAAGCAACGTTATAATTTTTCTCCTTCTCCAAAAACACTTCCGATCAGTAAATACATTGTCTTTCAATAACATACCCTTGTATTCAATCGGTTACCTTAATATAGTACTAGGGGGCCAGTCCTAATAACTATATCCAAAGCCGGGGTGAGTGAGCCCGACCATGCGATATGCCGACACAAGTAGAGACGGACCGTGCTGGTATGACGATATTAAGTATATCCAAAGAAAAAAGTTTAATATGTCTACTATGAGAACATTTTTTGAGAACATCACCCTGGATACTTGAAGCAGGGTCGTACCAGGAACACCATCGCTAAACTCACAAGCGATCCCCTTATACGGTGTCGTATCCATTTGCCGATTGACCCTCGCACTCATATGTTGCGATAAAAATGCCAAGTAACAACAATGGTATAAAAACATTTTAATAAGACATGATCTGACATGGGCACTATGAGATTAATCCACATGCAGCTTTCAATGTCCGACGCGTGATAAAAGAAAAAAATGTCACTTACTGCCTTCGTCGCCTTGCGCGAACCCCTTTGCCAGGTGGCGGGCCGCCAATAAAAGTCAAGTCAAACTTCGACTCCTCCAGAATGTCCCATATTTTGTTAGTGATGGCGCCCAAAGATAAGTCAAAAGGAATGTCAAGCACTCCTCTAGGCAGTGACTGAATAGTCCACGCAGTGTGGTCTTTGTCTCGAAGGGTAATAGTATCATCCCATGTCTCGAGATTTTTCGCGTCTTTGTACACCGGCAAATATTGTCTAGCTTTTGGATCCTCAACAGGGTCCATGCTTCTCCAAAAATGGAGTACCGGTTGTATCGTTTTTGCTGCTAAGGATCTCTTCGATGTCCGTGCTGCCCGTGTAGTCTGCGGGACCGCCACAGCTCGCATGAGATAAAGATCTGAGAGAGTGTCATCGGCAACATGAGATTCTGCCGGTCTCAACAGATAAAAAGCGTCTCGGACCCACTTGATGGCCGCAATCGCCTCTCCTTCCTTCCATCGCACATGTCGAATGTCCACATTACCCGCGTTCGGGTAAGTGTCCTTCTCCCCTCCTCCTCCATGGACATCCGTTGCTCGCGTCGACCTTGCCACCTTCCTCGGTTGGTCGAAGATGAGATCGTTTTGCGCTCTCCTCCTCTGCGCCTCCGTGAACTTCTCCTTCGTACCGCCGCGGACTATGGGGGCTTTAGACTGAGTCCCCGCCGCGCTTTTGCGGTTTGAGTCTTCCTTACTCTCCTTCTCGGTCTCCTCCTTCTCCGTGACAGGTGCCCGATAGGCATTCTCCTCCTCTAAAGTATCCTCCTTCTGTATAGGCGGTACCTCTTTGAAATCCTCCTTCATCCGTTTCAACGCCTCCTCAACGGATTCATCCTCAAGTAAGAAGGGGTCATATTTGATCAGCCTTCGAACATTCACAATCTGCACCTTCCCTCTAACCCTGATCTTATAATTCAGAGGTCCCATCTGTTCCATGATCTGGTATGGTCCTTTCCAGTGGGTAAACAGCTTAGAGCTACCCCCTTAGGGACTTGAGGATGGTACAAGAGTACAATATCCCCAACCTGGAAACGGACTTGATCTAAGTGCGCTTGTCGCACTCCTTGTGCGTCAGTCTTTCTGCGCTCCGCCTCCCTGTGCGCCGCAACTATTTGTTCCGCCTCCATCTTCGCTCTTAGTCTCATCCCGAACAACTCATCCTCATCTGCCCAAGTGTCTTTTGGATGCAGAAGTGAGGTTGGGATATTAGGCTCTCGGCCGTAAACCAATTGATATGGCGAGACTGAGCTCCTGGCTCCTCCTAATGCCGATGAGGGTAGACAGTTCATTGCAAAGGCAAATGAAGGTGCTGCCTCCACCCAGGCTCTCTGATTCTCCTTCTTCATACAGTACATCTTAAGCGAGGCTTTGAGAGGTCTATGTACCCGCTCGATCTTGCCATTCGCTCTCGGGTTATAGGCAGTAACATATTGCCATTTCATCCCGTAGTACTTAGATAGTCTGTCGATGACCTCATTATTAAAGTCAGAACCTCGATCAGAACATATCTTTCTAGGCACTCCGATCTGCGAGACGATCCTATCGATCAGAGCCTCCGCAGTTGTCTTGCCTGTAGCGTCCTTAACAGGAACAACCCAGACATAATTGGTGGCTCGATCTATTGCGGTAAGAAGGTATCTGTACCCTTCTGCCGATTCGGGGAAAGGTCCCACATGATCGATGTGTAAAAATTCAAACAGCCCGGCGTGTAACGGGAATGTACCGATCAGGCCAAAGTTCGCCTTCAGCGGTGTCTTTGTGGTTTTGCATGGGATGCATGCGTCCACTTCCCTGTCTATCTCCTCCTTCATCCCTTTCCACCAAAATCGCCTCGCTATGAACCAATGAGTTCTTTGTCGACCCGGATGTGCCAGTAAGGGGCAGTTATGGGCTGCGACATATATAAAGCGCCTCAACTTCTCTGGTACCCAGAGAGTCCATTTGTCAGGCTGTGATGCAAATTTGCCATGCTGGCCCTTGTACCACAATAGCCCATCTCTCCACGCCATCTCCTTCATCTGATCTTTGATCTGTGGAGTCTTTTTAAGCTCATTAGGGTTCTTGTATAACGTTATGAGCTCCTTGAACTCCGGATCCGTCGCCTGTTGCTGCCTCCACGCGGTAGGCGAGGCGATATGAATAGTACCGTCCTCCAACCTTACTCCTACCCTTTCCGGGTCTTCATCAAGCTCGCTTCGATTTTCCTGTGGAGGTTCAGTACAGACCTCAGTCGTCTCCTCCTCTTCTTTTATATTCGCCTTCGCGTTCTCATATGCCTCATAAGACCACTCAGCGTCTTCGAGAACATGTGCCTCACAGCATATGCCATGCTCCGGGCCTTGAGGACTATATCGTAGACCCGTGCGGTCATAACGAACGCCTCTTGCCATCTGCATCGCCTCTATGTGGCTCACCTCGTATACCTTGTCCGTGGACAGGTCCATCATCTCCACTGATGATACGAGAGCCGACACCTCCGACTGAAACTCTAGCCTGGAAAGGCTATCAGCGACTACGTTTCGCTTTCCCGGTAAGTAGACCATCGTGAAATTGAAACATGACAAGAAAGCTTGCCACCGCGCCAAACGGCCGGTTTGTTCATGATTCATCAACCAAAGAAGGTTGTGATGATCGGTCCTAACCGTGAATAGAGGTCCTCCCCACAAGTATTATCTGAGCCTCTTGAGAGCCCATACTACTGCCAACGCCTCCCTCTGTCGCGTGCAGTAATTTCGCTCCGCCGCACACAGCTTTCTACTAATAAACATGATCGGGCGCAACTTTTTCTCCTCATCTTCTTGTTGCACCACCGCGCCAATCGCAAACTTAGATGCATCCGTGTCGACTACGAACGGTTTCGTAAAGTCGGGCATCATAAGTACTAATCCGCCGTCCTTGGGATCTTTATAAATGATATCTTTGAGCGTATTAAACGCCTGCAAGGCCTCCTCATCCCACTTCTCAAAGTCTCCAAAATCAATCTTTTTTATATTGATTTTGCAAACATTATTGTACAATCAGAAAGACAGTATTCCCACCCAAACCCGTAGCGGTTGCAGGGTGCCGGCACTACGACCACCAACATCAGGGACACCGACGAAAACGCGGGTTTGATGGAAGGGGGAGCATTGGGCCTTGAACGTGGCAGCCCGCTAGGGTCTGTGCGCAAACGGTCCGAAGACACAGATGCACGTCGTAGAGAAAAGAGAAGAGGAGAGAGAAGAGAAGAGGACAAACAACAACAACAAAAAAAAAAAAAAAAAAAAAGGGGGGGGACCCCACCGCCATCATCACCCTAACTGCCTGCAAGGAAACCTAGCTCCCGACAGGTAAAAGTCAAATCATCCCGGGAGGAATCTCCATCGAGACGCAACTCCCAAATCGTCCCGTATCCGCTAGGCATCCTCGTCCAGACCGAAGCGGGACTCCCATCCAGGGCCACATCAAGTGCGGAACGTCGCAGGGACACCAATCCTACCTCGATCCGGCCCACGGGGATCCATCTGCATCGAAGAAAAGAGGGGTCCTGCAGGGAAACGTGGTCCAAGGCTAGAAGGATAGCTCGAGCCTGGTCCGTCCATCCCCCCATGGAACCGTCCCCACCGTTGACCAGAAAAACTTCCTGGCCGCTGAGTTTGAAAATTTTAACCAAGCCCTTCGAGAGAGAGAAGTCAGAAGAAGATGAAAAGCCTAACCTTCACGTGCCCTTCTTTCCCATGGCCATGCAAATCCCTGAAAGGGGAGACACAGACAGGGCGGAGTACCTTCCCAGTGACTCTGAGCGGGCGGAGGCTCGGTCGGGAGAAAGAGATGAGCGGAAGGCTGGATGGGGGGGGAGAGGAATTCAAATCTAAAGCCAGGGTTAGGCCCCTTTGGTTCCGTGGCCCCGAGGAATGGTGGGAGTGGATGGGGAGTCCAGGGTGAGAGGAAATGAGACTCCATAGGCGGGCTGGTGTGCCAGTGGGTCGTCTGACTTGCTGGTAGGCTAAGCTGGCCACAGGAGACCCTCTTCTCCCACATCTACGGGATCGGTGCGTTGGACTTGCGTCTCCCCTAGGACTCTGCTTCGGTGGGACTCCTTGGGCCCCTTGAGGACACCCTTTTGCGACTCTCTGCCCTCCTCCCGCCTCTGGACCGGACATCAAGGGGGAAGAGGCACGACGACGGAGCAAGCCCACCTACTGGGGGGGCGGAAGGGAGGGTCCGGGGGGGCTCCCGCAGGGAAGTGGTAAAGGAAGTTCCATGACTGGATGATGTGCTCGTGGCAGATCTTTGTAAGGCCCTGGTAGATCCGTTGCGCGATGTTCTTGGAAAAATGGAGGCACAGATCGTCGAAAGAGGTCTGGGAGATGTAGCCTCTAGCGCCCATAGCGATAACTAGCAGGTTGGTAGTCATAGGTCGGCCTCCAATGGACTGCATTTGGATCGCTTCTTCGAGTGGGAGGTACCGGTGGTCATAGATGGCCCTCGGATTATAACCCCATGCCTGTCGGGATTTCCAAGGGATAGCTGGCCAGGTGTTGGGCGGGTCTTCTCCCCGAAACGCGTTTGGGTCCTTCGGTCGGTAAGGGGGGGAAATCCTGTGGCCATCTCGGTCCCAGGTATCCCGCCGCTCCTCTGGCGACTGTCTCATGGGGAGACAAGAGTCATCTTCGCGTACCAGCCATTGATCCTCCCGGGTAGTGTAGTCTACCAGCGTAACGTGGTTCGATCTACGGGTGGCAGTGACCAGGAGATCTATCTTGTGGGAGAACCCCGGTCCCGCCATGTCTACCATTACCTGCGCGGCGGGGTGAGCGAAGGCAGAGGGGGGGCCTGATCAGAAGGGGGGGAAGCTCCCTCCGGGACGGGGAGAACCTCGTCAACGGACGGGGGGGGACTATCTTGCCTCGGTCGGGGGAAAGCACCCTCCTCCCCTATAACGAAGACCTTGCGATCCGGAGCTATGCCATCGTCGTTATCTAAACGCTCCAAGCAGCTTCGGATCCACTGCCTGCATTTGGAGTGCCGCTGATCCAGGAGAGACTTGAGGGCCTCCGAGTGGAAGGAGGATTTGGATAGCAAATAGTGGCTGATGCTTCCAGTGACCTTGCAGCCATAGGGGCAGGAGGTCGAGGTGGCGCCCTTGGAGATCACAGTGATAATTCTAGCCGGGGTGGGCCAGACATCGAGCTGGCATTTTAGTACGATGGCTACCTCCCTCACCGAGAGGCCGCCGTTGGGTTGGATGAACTGGTTGGTCATGGCCTGGAAAGGCTTGCGTGTTTCAGAACGGATCCCTCATGTTAGGCCAAAACGGGGCGCAGCCTTTAGTTTATTTGCGTCTTCCGAACACCTCTGTCGAAGCTTCCATAAGTTGTAGGACGCCCAATTCTTCTTGACTAGGGCGATGGCTTGGTCTACTGTCCCCGGAGCGACCGTTTCCTTGGTGAGAAAGTTAGTGACGGAGATAACAACTGGGATTTCCAGAGCGTCCCATTCGATACGGGCTGGGGGAACGTCATATGCCTCCCTGAATTGGGCGAGGCTGTGCTCCGCATCGGATTGCTGCTGTCGCCCTTCTGGCCATGAAGAGTCACTAACATGTCCGGGAGGGATGCGAGGGTTTATGCCGATGCCCAGTGCTCTGCAGGCTCGAATCCAGTGAAGCACCATAAGTCCGTCGCGGCGGTCCTCCTTGATCAGGTGCAGGTGCCCTTGCCATCCTAGGAAAGGCTGGTCTGGAGGGTCAGGAAGCTTGGGGCACTGCTTGTTGATGTCCTCGGGCATGGGGGCCTCCTCCTTTAGTGCTCCCCTATTCATAGCGTTAACAAACCGCGGGTAAAAGGCCGGGATGATGCAGTCAGTGGGGGCCTCGACTCCGTGGAACACCGAGTGCATTCGCCAAATGTCCGGCGGGTGGAGTGGTGGATAAATCGGTGGCGGGCGTGGTCCGCCATCCCCTGCCCATCGGAACAAGAAGCGAGTGCTGGGCGGCTGTTGGGTGCGTGAGCCGCTGGAAGCAGTTCGGCGACCACGGAGGGGGGGTCGCTGAGGGCACAGATCTCCGTTCCTGGGGAAGTAGTAGTCCCATGCTAGGCGTAGATGTGCGTCGACCGCATATTGAACGTATGGGTCAGTCGAAAGGAGGCATTTGATGAACACCGTGAAATTCCTCAGGTAGTACCGGGTTGAGAACTGGTGGAGACCAAAACCCCCCCCTGCTCCTATGGGGCCGTATAGCACCGCGTTGGGAATCTCCTGGTAAGAAAGCTGGAGAGTCTCCCGGATGTGGTCCCGGAAGGCTGTGTCTAGCTCCCTTAGTAACTTCTGGGGGAAAGGGGTCCATCCAAAGGAGAAATCCAGGCTGCTGGTGAGGAGACTGATGAGAGCTTTCCGTTTCCTTGCCAGTGAGAGGTCGAGGCTGTGAATCATCCGGGCAGTAGCCACGAACTTCGCAATCGCGTAGTCTCTTTGGATCTGCGGGTTGTTGTTGCCGTCGGTGTGAAGGCCCAAAGACCGAAAGACTTCGAATGCCGAGCGGTTTCTGATCTTGGTGGGGCCACGGGACGAGCCTCGGCCTGGTGCGGAAAGCGAGATCGGGACAGCATACACACCTTTTCCCACTTCGCTGACTAGGCAGATGACTGAACATTTCTCCGCTGCACATATCTGGCGTGCAGCCCGTAGTTGCGTGTAGAGGAGGGAGAAACCTTTTTGTGCCTCAGGAAAGTATTGCTCAGGTGGACCATCCCCTCCAATGGCTGCCCAGTTGTCATCAGCAAATTTGTGGTCAGCGGTCAGCGGGGATCTCAAGGGGTAGACGGAGGTGTTCTGGGATCGGTCGCGGTCCGTTCCGTCGTAGAAGCGATACCCGGCTGGCATAAATTGCTGGGCAGGGCACAGGCGGGTGATGTACTCGTCTAGCACTCCATACGTGCCAGGGCTTAGCGATCCTCCTTGCGGGATCCCTTGCGAGCGAAGAATTTCTTCCGGCAGAATAACAGTCTTCCCTGAAATGTCCGGGGTCTTGAGCTTGAGCGGGGAGTCTTTGAAACGGTGGCGGAGGAAAGCGAACATTTCGGGGAATTCCTGCTCTTGCGCCACCACGTGGGAATACGCTTCGCAGATGTACGTGAGCTCCGCACGGTCAAAGGCCTTGCGGATGTCAGTGGAGAAGATGATAAGCGTCTTTATATTGCCAGTAATCTTGGGGGCTGCCCGTAAGTCGGCCAGCATCAACCGAAGCACCATGTTCCATTCATCACACCCGCTCACAGTCGTTGTGTTGGCCTTGGAGGTCTTCCGGATACATCCTGTGTGGAGCTTGAAAGACTCGACCCGGAACGTGACGAGTTTTTCGTAGAGATTAAGGATCGCGTTCGATACAGTGATCCCCCGCCAATCAGTCACGTTTGCGCCTGTCCCCGTCCCTTTCCAGATCTGGCTGAGGATCCCTGGCTTCCAGTCCTTTGGTAGTCGCTTCTCCTTCCAGCAGTGGGAGAGAAAGGATCCCAATTGAATCTTCGCATCCTGCGAGAGGAGTCTGAAGATGGCAGGAGGGATACCGTCTTCTCCTGGGGCAGGACCCTTTTTTGCCTGGATGGCGTGCTCCAGCTCTCCCAGCGAGAAAGGTCGACGAGCCAGTTCGAGAGCCTGATCCCGGGTAAGGGGCGGGGGGAGCCGACCCACCCTCCTTAGTACCGCCCACTTTGCTAGGCGGTCTGCACACTCGTTAAGCCAAAAAGTCCAATCGAAGCTCTGCTCTTGGTGGGACTTGACCCAGTGGAACGAGATCGGAGCCGACTGAGTGTGGAAGCGAAAGATGGCGTCCCATAGGGGGGGCTTCGCACGCTGCTTAAACAGTTCATGGGCCTCCCCCTCCAGATTCGCGTCCGTTAGGGCCCGGTAGTCGGTGAAGATATGAACTCGCCGGGGTCTCCATTTCATCTCTCTAATGTATTGGAGGCCACCTGCCATCACTGCCAGTACTTCTTGTTCTCCACTAGAGGCTGGGTTGTCTGCATTGCCGTAGATAGCGATAATCTCATTATTGTAGAACAGGAACGCCCCGAAGCCCGCAGCGTTGCCATGTTCGGGAAAACAGGATCCGTCAGGAACGAGGATAGCGTCATATGGGGACAGGGACCCCGGAGACAGCTCGTCCGGCTGGTCAAGCCGCGGGGCCAGGCGATAGATAGGAAACCGCTGTTTGAACTCATCGGGGAGCGAACTTAGACGTAGAGCATAAGCATTCGATTGGAGTCTGATGATAAGGCCCCGGGTGTCATCTCCATTAGGAAGGTGGATACCCAGGTACTCCCAGCTTCAGCTTCTAGGAACTCCAAAAGCTGGGGGACTAAGTCAACGGGCGGAGCAGTATACTCGTCTTGGAGAGGAAGGTTTGCGGTCGCCCACCTCTTGAGCTCACTGGAGTTACGGTTCGGTCTTCGTTCGCTATCATCCTCCGGCGGGAACTGCACTGAGTACTGGCGGAGAGACGGTGCCGTGTGGGCGCTTAAGAGGGAACGCATCCGCTCCACCTCCGCCTGTAGAGCAGCCTCAGCATCGGTCTGGATGACAGCTTCCGTCTCACTGGGAACGAGGGGAAGGGGGTCAGGATTCGCATTTCCCCGGAAGACCAGGTTAGTAAATTGTCCCCTGTCGATAGTATCCCCCGGTTTGAGGATCGGCGCCCGAAGCCTGTCACTTCCTAGAAGGAGCTCCCGCTGATTATATTTGGAGTCCTCTGGAGGGATCAACAGTTTTGCCCCGGACCCCATCACTTTGTGGAGTCGGCGCTCCTCGTCTGCCTGATCAGAGACCCGGGTGCGGTAGAGGTCTGCATAATGTTCCTGGAGAGTCTCTGGCGGGGGAGTCTCCATGGCTGAGTCCGTCTGGACCCGGAGGAGAAATTTGTGCTGGTTCCGGTCGAAGGCTTGGTTGTGTCGGAGCCTATTCAGTCTCTTGACCTCCCTCTTGGCGCGCTTGATATCTTCGAGACGGGAATTAATCTTGCGTCTGGCCTTGGCAAGGATCTTCAGTGCGTCCGGTAGAAGAAATGACATCTCTAGCGGGTCACTCGACCGTGGTTCTTCCAGGATGTGCCCGACCAGATCCCCTTCCATTCGTAACGTATGGCAAATGTTCAGCCAGAGCCTGGTTAAATGAGATCCGGGATCCCTCGGGACTTGTCGTTGGAGGCCCCGCGTGATGGACTGCAGTGCGGTTAACATACGGGGTACCTTGGTTATCTTCCGTCTGGACTTAGGAGGTCTGGGATTCCGCCTGTTCAGCGGTGGTGGAGCCGGCTGGGCATCCTGGTATCCAATCGGCAGGGCTGGGATAGGGGCACTAGGAGGAGCAGCGTCGACCCTCGGATGCCCGACAGCTTCCGCAGCTTGGATGGCCTGCTTCAACGCGGCTTGGGGGGGCTGGGCCATCTGTATGCTCGCCGCCATACTCTGCTGGAAACAGTCCTGCTGAGCCTGTGTCCACCTCTTGGGTTCCACTAATGGCGGTGGGGGGGACCCCGAGACCGCCGGAGCGACATTAACTTCAGGCCTAGCTTCTCTCCCAACCAGGCTAAGGGAAGATGGAAGGGGAAGAGGGGAATCTGTTAGCGAGGGGGGGGGGGATAGCCGACTCTATTATCTCCTCCACCGCGGAAGGGAGGGGCGGTGGGCCCAGGGTAGGATCCCAACTCCCAGGCGGGGAGGAGGGAGGAGAGTCAACCGGAATGTCTTGCGGCAAGTAGTGATGCTCCAGCCGAGCGCGGGCAATGTCGATTCGGGCCTGGATCCAGAGTTGCAGGGGGGGGGGGGAATCCAAACGGCGAGACGCGATGGACTCGACCAGCCGCTCTTCTCGACTGAGGTGCGACAGTGCAGCAATTGCGTCCTCCTCGTCATCACTGCCTGTTCCTGGCAACACATTATCCTCGGGGAAATCCAGCGGGTGATCGCCCGCTTGGGATCCCCATAGGAGGACGCCGACAGCAATCCACGCGGAGGCCTTGGCAACAACCGAGTCGGATCGAAAATATTCTTCAGGGCCATATGGTGCATCAGGGGTGGAGAGCTCCAGGAGACCATCCCTGGCCCCGACATCTATAAAAAGCAAGGTGAGCCGCAGGATGGCCCTGAGACGTTTGTAGTGCACAGCGGGCAGGGTGATGCCAAGGGGGCCGATGAAGCGAGGCGCGTCATCCCACTCCGTAGTCGAAGACCTGAAGCGGGATGTGATGGAGCAGGATACGGCCCTTGATTCCCTGTGCCCGAACAATAAGCACACGTGAGAGGCGACGCTGGACGTATCTAAGAACTCGGGCGGAGGAAAGTGCATGCCATGAGGTGAGGAGCATGAGGCTCCCATCCTGGACGATGGATTCCAACGCCTTGGTGGTCCTCTCTGCTAGAGGCTTCCTGGCTCGAAGGAGGGATTGAGCTCCAAAGGAGGGAGATAAGAGGAACATCTGACACAGCCATTGGTTAAGTGCTCCTTGGGAGACTCGTGGCGCGGAGGGGGGTCAACTTTTTGCGGCGGAAAGGCAAGGAGTGGCTCGCGAACGTGCGTGGATAACGACATCACGTTGGTGCCATGATACCGCTCCAAAGTATATCGAAGTGTCGCAAATGCAAGAGAGGCCTGTGCACCTCCTCTGAGCCCGTCATGAGACTGCTTGAACTCGCTAAACCACTTGGCGGGCGGCTGGGGAAGGTGGTCTCGTATGCCTCGTTTGTAGACCCGGTAGACCGTAGAAAAACCGAGAGGGGCGGAGGATGGCACAGGGTTCCGGGGTAGGAGACGACGCTCGATGGAGAGCCCCTGTCCCAGCAGGGAAAAAGCCCGAGAGTTGAAGGAAGCTGCATTGGAGGAATGCTCCCCCTTCTTGTCTTCTGCCATCTTCCGGAGGTTTCTGATGATCTTGCGGAGGCGCTGTCGGAACTGTCGATTTGTCTTCGGGGCGGAACTGAGTCCCAAGATCGGACGTTGGACTGCAGGGAAAGGATGTTGAACCACAACGGGGTCCGCAAGGGATGAAGCTGTCCGCTTGAACAAAAGTTGAACCCCATAAGCAGCAATCATCCGCTTGAACAAAAGTTGAACCCCAGGTGACAGTCGGATGACAGGAAGGTGGGCAGGTCCACCGTGGCCATCAGATCCCCTCGCGGCATCGACTTAAGGAAGACAAACTTGGGCGGTGGCGGAGCTCCGGGGTCGGGTATGCTGCCGGAGGCTGGAGGGCCCGTCGGGAGATCGGTCGGAGCCAGGGGTGCACCAGTGGACCGCGGGGCGGTCGTCGGAGACCGCTGAGGGGACAACTGTGGAGGCCGCTTGGGTGAAGATGACGGCGGGGCCGTAGGAGGAGGGCGGTCGGGGGGGGGGGGGGGGATCCGCCGGGGTGGACAGAGTGGAGGACGTAGAGGAGGACGAGGAGGATCGCGTACGGTTGGAGTTTCCGCCTCGGTGACGAGTTGACTCGGTAGAGGAGGGATGGTGGCCACGACGAGGGGAAGGGGTGGGGGGGGGGGGGGGGTCCCGGCCGGCGTGGTCTAGACCAGTCCCGGTCCCGGGGGCGGAGTCGGGACCCATCCCTTGGTCTGTAGCTCCCTTCCTGGCGTCGCCGCGGCGATCGTGAACCAGACCCGGTCCTAGCCAGTCGAAGTCCTCCTCGGTGGGAACGGGACCGAGAACGTCTATCTCGCTTCCAATTTTTAGGCTGGTGGGGCACGTCGCGGCTGCGTGAGCGGGGCCTTCTTCTTCCGCGGGGGGTGAGGGCGAGAAACCAGTGGGACGTCTTTGGCCCTTCCCGCTCCATTCGGGAGCCCTCGTGGGGGGGGGGGGGCGCTCGTGTGAAGACTGCTCTGCCCCCACCCCGACCCTCCTCATGGTGGGGCTGCTGTCGTGCGTGCGCGCGGTGAAGTCGGTCGGCGTCAGTTGAGCGCGACCCGGAAGGGATCCAACGTGACCCACGGGAGTCCGTGCGTGCGGGTGAGCTGCGGCGGGAGGATCTGGCGCGGGACGCAGACTGTGAGCGCTCTCTGCCCCGTGGGCTGAATGACCTAGAGCGTCGCCTCGGTGGGGGGGCGCGATCGTTGGACTTGGGGGGGGGGGGGGGGTTCCCGGGGAGGGGGCGGGCGGGAGCACGCAGTCCGGAGGTCCTCCCGGGGTTCCTTGGTATCCCGCTGGGAATGGACCAAGGTTCCGAGGGGGGGCTGGGGGGGAATGGGCTTCCGACTGGTCCCCTGGGTCTCGTCGTTCGTCAGCCTAGCGGGCTCAGCGTCGTACTGGGGAGCTGGCGGATCCGGAGGGAGAGGGATGGGTAACGTAGGGGGGCTCTTGGGGGTCCGCTCGATCGACGTCAGGGATCTCCCGACCGCGTTGACTGCCTCCTTTCCCGAATCAGGAGAAGGGACCGTGATTTGGGAAGGGGGGCGGTATCAGATGAAGTAGGCAAGGCAGGAGAGGGAGAAGGGGCTACTGGTACGTGGCAATGCCCTGGAGGTCTGCCCCAGGTCGAGGGGATGGGGGGATGTCCGCTGGAGAGGCCGTCACCTCCAGAATCGAAAGGGGCAGGTCAGGGGGGGTCCGAAAGAGGAGCAAGGGGCATTGCGAGAGTGGGAGGGTCAGGGTCTGCGGGCCCAGCGGACCGTGGAGCGGTGCTCTCGGAGGAGGACTCCCTTCTGCTGGGACTACCATCCGGGGCGGGGTCCACGGTTGTGGGTGCTGAGGGAGCTGGAAAAGCCTGCCTCTTTTCTGGCGTCTCCTTGGCACGAAGGGTGCCTGCATGACTCTGCGACGTCAGGGTCTCGGTGGGCCCAAAGGCGTCCCCGGGCTCCGGGGTAACGGTGGGGGGCGAGATCGGAACGTAAGGCGGTGCGGGCGATGAGGTAGGCATGAGGGGGGAGGTGCCAGCGACCGTGTGCGTGGGGCGTCCCACTGAGGGGCAAGGTGGCCCCATGTGGAGAGAGATAGAGATCACAGAAGAGGTACCAGGTGGGAAGGGAGGTGAGGGCGGCCTGGAGGGGACAGGGGGGGCGGCAAAAGGTGGTGCGCGATGTGGTGATCCGGAGCTCCCGGAGCCAGGGGCCAGTGGGACAGACCGAGCGGGGGCAGGCTCTCCTCTGCTGGGAAAGTCCTCTTTAGCTGGGGCAATAAACGCGGAATCCGAGGGAGGTGGAGGGGTCGGACGCCTCTCTGTCTTCCCCTCCGCTTCATCGGGAAAATCCTCCATCTCCTCCTCCAGCAGGTAGTCGAAGAGGTTTATCTGCGCCACCTTCTCGGCTGGAGAAAGGGTTTCCCACTCCCCTTGCAGCTCGTCGTTCCAGTCAGGATCCGCCGGCGGACGTGGGGGGTGAGTGGCAGCGACTATGTCTCCCATCCGTTTGGACATTTCTGACGTCGGCGACACGCGCTGATCTCCTGTCGGTACGCTGCTGGGCTCCATTGTCTCCGCGATGGACGCCCTTGTCGGATTGACTTCTGGGGGGGGGATGAGAACATCCGTACCCCTGTGTGGTCAGGCGACAACCCCATAGGTGCGAGCAGCTTCGTCTCCGTTGACATCCGGGGGGGGGGGGCAGAGTCCTCCTGGAGTGCGTAGTTCTTGGCATCCAGTTGGCCGGGGCCGTCCTCAGCCTGTGCGGGCGAACTCGATACCACTTCTACCTGGGGCTTAATGTCAGAGACCGGGTCCTCGGCGGGGTCTAGGCATCGGGGCTCCTTACCGGATCTTAGCGACGGTGGGTCCGGTCCCGACTCCCAGGGCGCTAGGGAGTCAAGCACAATTATCTCTCTATCCTGAAGGGTGAAGGAAGTCTCCGCTATCCCCACTTCCCGGACTAGGCCAAGGCTCCAGGGGGATCTCTGTTGCCTATCGCGTTCTGGTCTGTCCTGTGAAGTGTTGCCGAGGTGTAGGCGAAAGGATGTCGCGTCAATTTCTTCGTCATCCGAGCTGGGAGGGCTCCAGTATCCAGCCTGGGAAGCGTCAGAGTACAGGGCCGCCTGGGTCAGCCGGAACGTCCGCGATAGGCGAAGGACCAACCGACGTCGAAGAATGGCGGTCTTCGTTTTCCGCGTGCCGTTCAGGAGGCTAGCAAAAGCCCGGGTCACTTGGGCGTTCCGGGCCTCGAACTCATGGTCAGCCCGTATGTGACGTTCGCGGTTGAGGTGAACATCTCGGTAGGCTGATGGGTCGGTCACTTCCCAAATGCGTCGTTTTGCGGGAGGTAAACCTTTGTCCCTGCCAGCGCGCCCATCGATAACCTGCATGCGCCATTCTGCATGGCCGCGTTTGACCTTCCGTGTGAACTCCACAGGTTGATCAGTCGCGGTAGTAGGAGGACTGCTGAGAGATGTCATTTCTGGGTGGACGGTCTGCGCATGCTTGAGTCGCCGGAAGACGTTTCCACGAAACTCACCCATATCCGGCATCTCTGCTAGGGACAGGGGCGCGTCGGCAGAAAGGCACGAGGGGTTCAGGGCTACTCGTTGCAGGTGGAAGAGCATGTGCAGGCCACAATCCTGCCCCCCCTCCTGTTTTGGTACAGGGACACAGATGTATCCAGGTAACGGTGAAGTGGAGAGGAATCCCACTCGATTAAGGTTCTGATACCATGACGTGAGGATCTGTTTGAGATCGAAGTTGGGGCAGCTCGCTGTGCAGGATGGTAAGGAGTCCAAGAAGAGGACGAGCGGTAGGTCTCGTGATCCAGACTTAGCCGTTGCAGGCACCGAGCCGACTGCTCTGCCGGGTCCTCTTCGTCGTAGTGATGTAGAAATCACCAGGAGTGCCCAGTGACGTTCGCTGATGTTCAAAGCCATGTACAGGATGTCCTTTCGAGACTCCCCATGGGTCCGGACTTTCCAAGAGAAATCGGGTCCGATAAGGAGACATCGATTGGTACGTGCCTGGACTTCGAGCTCACGTATGAACCAGTGTATCACGTCGGTGTGAAGCCATCCTCCACTCTCCAC
The DNA here is from genome assembly GCA_019918135.1 of Paulinella micropora. NCBI lineage: Eukaryota > Cercozoa > Imbricatea > Euglyphida > Paulinellidae > Paulinella > Paulinella micropora. The sequence goes on from WBZZ01005655.1 coordinate 227,425, forward strand.
CTCCTCCACTACTGCCGTTGGCACATGAAAGCTTTCCTCCGTAGCAGTGTCATGAGTCCAGATCGGGCAGATGCTGGGTGTTGGCTTGGGAACAGTCGGGGCCTCCAGGGGGGCCAGGGCAGACTTCTTGTTCTGTTTGTGCCGGCGCCGGTACCGACTCGGTGAAGAGGGGGGGCTGCCTGCCATGTCCACCGATGGGAAGACACTGTTTAGGGCCTTGTGCCAAAGATCTCGGCGTGTCTCCAGATCCATGGAAATGGGACCAGCATGAGCGGGGCACATATCGTCTGACAGTGGTCGTAGCCAATGGCGCCCTTCTGCGCCACTCTTTGGAAGTTCAACAGGGAGCCGCTTCCATCTTCGGGCGTGAGCAGTAAGCATGACCCACCCTAGCGGAAAGGCGGAAATGAAGCGGCGCTGAGTCTCAGGGGCCCGGATTTGCTCCAGTAGGGGGACTCGTTTCTGCCGGATGCCTGGGGCCTCCTGTCGGGCGACGGGGGCCGGGAGACGGGGAGAAGAGCCAGGAGAAGAGCCAGGAGAGGGGGGCAGGGTAATCCACCGGCCCCTTGGGTGGGGGTGAGGGGTCCATAGGGAAGAGCAGTCGCACGGCTGGTCTGGGCGTAGTATAGGAATCTGCTTCTTTCCCCATGGGCTGGGGAAAGGAGGGTCTGAGTCCCACACCTCGCCTGTCTGAAAAGGGAGCAGCGCCGTTAGTCCCACTCTGTAGGCCATTCCAGCCCAGCTGGACCCTTTGGGGATCCGTTTTTGGATGCTAGCCCATGACTTCCCCTCCGGGATAAAGTTGACCTCCTGAAAATTCTTCGAGATAGGCTGCCCCGAGCTGTGCATTCCAACTCCGCCTCTACCAAACCCGATGTAGGTGTGGTTGGAGGGATGGGAGCCGAGGATCGCAAACTCTTGGCGGAAATTCTGCCTGCTCTCCTGTAGCTCCTTCCAGGCCGGGAGCGCCTCGATGGCCCCCGGGGCGGGGGTGTCGCGGTAAGTTGTGGGCGGTTGGATTATGGCCTCACGGGTGCAACTACCACGTAGCCGCTCTTGGGCCTGTTCCCACTCCGCACTTTCCGCCGCGATAACCTCCTCGTCGGTGGGAGGTGGAGAGAAAGGAATGAAGCGTTCTCCACCTGCCGTCCACTTGTCCCCATGGATGAAGGTATTTACGCTGTAGGCTGCCACTGTATGTGACAGGAAAGTCACCTGGTAGGAGGCGGCCCATTGTCGACGGTCGGGTCCTCCAGGGAGGAAAGTCTCTGAACGGGTGGTGCGTGGAATAGACACCAGCCGGTTGACGGTGCCAAGAGCGTTGAGGGCCTGTCGAACATCGGGTAGAATATCCCCTGGAGAGGTGGGGATGGCAGATCCATCGTAGAAGATGCTGAATTCCACCGATCTTCGCTCCACAGGGGCGCCCCGAATACTACCCAAAAGGAGGGCACGTTCTAACTGGAAGAAGGACTCGCTCCAGCTGGACGAGCGGGCGACGTAAGCATCCAGCAGGAGTAGAGCCTGGCCCGGTGTCGGGTCAGGGGGGCGAGTTGGCACGGGGGCCTCGTGGCTGCAGTTGGCATGAAGACGTCGGAACAGGCGGAGATTGGCCCCGGCGGTGAGGGGATCTAGCGTTTCCCTGTTCCATTTGTGGCTCCCGGGGGCAAGGGGCCACTCCCAGTGAAGGAGTTTGCAGATCAACCGTTGGTCAAAGATCAGGATCGAGGGTGGGAGGAGTCGGCGGTTTGGTGGTCCGCAAACAGTACCATGCGTATAGGTCCCGGGAACCCGCAGGGACATGAGGGCGCAGAGATCAAGTCGGGTGGGGCCGCAGGGTGGGGTACTACGTCAGCGCGATCGGGTAATTCGAGCCAGGCGCATCCAAATTCCAGGCCTGCCTCCTGAAGCGTAGAACGAATGGTAGATTCCGTTTGCTCGCAGGGCCAAGGAAGAATGGCAATGGTCCGATGAGCCCGGGGACCAGTCGACTTGGGGAAGCTGGTATCCTCGAATTGGGCCACATGAAAGAAGTAACAACTTTTCGGGCTGGAAAGTTTAAAGTGGGTCACCAGGCCCCGTCTTGACGACTCCCTGTTGGTCAAAGGAATAGTCCCAGGGGGGGGGTCTGGATGAGCAGGGGTAGGGTTCCGCGGCGGCGTGCCAGGAAATGGCTCCACAGCGTCCCTCACGTGAGGCAGGGAATTGCGGAAGAGCCATTGTTCCACTCGGGAGAATTCCGCCCACCGGGGGAGGTGCATGAAGCGGACTCCCCAAGCTAGGACGGGAACTCGTTGGGCCAGATCGGGGCGGCGTACCGAGAGACGGTGGCATAGAAAGATCCGTGTCCCTCCCGTCCGGGGGGGGGGGGGGCAGAGCCAGGGGAAGGAGGGGAGGAGGGGGTGGGTATTCCTGGAGGTGGGTGAACAGAGGGGAGACGGTGAAGTCGTGGGGTGTATCAGTCATAAGGACCTCCACAAAAAATTCGTTTGGCAGGCTGGTGCTGAAGTCATGGGAGAGATCCCAGTGCATTTTCGTGTCCTCACCTGTGCCCCGTGGGAGGGCGTAGATGAGTCCGGCGTTAACACGGCAACGAAAGACACTCCTGAACCAGTCCCAGAGGCATTGGGGGAACGCCGCTGTGATGGCTGAGCCCCTCGGTGCTGGTGCTACGAACGTTCCGCCGCCATGGTATCCGATTATGTCGTGTTCGTCCGGCGCTGCTACCAGGGTTCGGGGAGGGGACGAGGGTTTGGAGGAGAGGACGACTCTGCAAATGGTTAAGTAGAGGTTTTCCCACGGGCAAATGCGGCGTTGGTTGTGATCACGCTTCGAGGGCAAGAGAGGTGGTTGGATAGAGATTACCCGTCCCTCCGTCCAGGTGTGATATAACGAAGGGCAGGGGGGGATGTAAGTGTGAATCGGAGGTGGGGGGTTCCGATTAAGGGCTGAGAAAAGATCCGCAGTATGAGTTGGGAGCGGTACCTCCATGGTTGGGAAGTCATGGACTTTGCCTTCGATGGTGTCGGCGCGCTGGTAGAGGATGGCTACTAGTGCTCCACCTAGTGGTATGATCGTTCCCGGGAGCAGTCCAACACAAAGGTGACTCTGACGGTGAGTGGTGTATCTCGGGTGCTTGCGTTCCTCATCATAATCCAGGAAGCTCCGTGGGAATGTAGCATCTTGACATCCAAAAGACCGATACCTCAGCTTGCTGTCCTTGTACTCCTCCGGGTGGAAAGTGACGCCCCTCGTCCAGATGTATTTTCCTGTCTTCGCCGTCATGTAGCAGGCAGGGAAAAAAGGAGACATCTCCAGCGAAAAAGGGGCCAGGATCGGGGTGTCGTTGATGCGCGGAGGTTCCGTAGGTCCTCGAAGGGTCTCTGGACGGTTGATGATGACGAAAAGGAAAGGAGGGGGCGGAGAGTCCAGTGATACCCGGGAGGAGATTATCCTATCTTGTTGCTGGGAGCAGTAGCATGAGAGGTTCCCGTACCCCAACTGTCGCACTCCCGGCCGAAGTAGAGCCTCGATGAGGGATTCGAGGCGAATCGAAGGGGAGTCCGCAACGGAGGGGGGGTTTCCCGTGGGCTCTGGGGACTTCCCGTCCGTGGGCTGTGGAGGGGCCGTGACCTCCAGAAGTGGGCTGCAGGCGTTCGATGAGACATGGTACCAATGACAGGTGGCACAAACATGTTCGCGTTTCCATCGGAGCTGTAGCTGTTGACGGGCAGGGGTCCCCGGTGCCGCAGGCGCATGGAGCCAGTCCTCCTCGGTAGGCGGTCTGTAGTGTAGCGAAGCCGCCGGGCTAGTACATAGGTCGCGGAGGATGAGCCGTAGGGCATGCTTCAGGTCGTCAGTCCGCGCCTGAATGCGTGCCGCCGGTGGAACCTGAATACGGTACTGTGATCCCAACTGCGCCGCTTGTTCCTCCAGAACGGGATGCTGGAAACGCGGGTCCAGATCAATAATGTGGCGGTAGAGGATAGCCAGCCCTTGCGCCGCAACAGGTTTGTGGGCCAGTTGAGTCGCGGCCGATCGGTTTAGGGCGCGCCCCGCTTCCGCCAGGACGTGTCCCCCCCAGGAAGCCGTTGGGGATCCTCACGAAAAAACCCAGTAGTGGCTGGAGCAGACTTGCGAGTGCAGAGAGAAAGGCGCCCATGGGCCATACTGGGAAAGGTGGCGGAGAGGTGTCAGCGCTGGACTGGGTTTTCACGTCCAGGTTTCTAGGCCTCGGGGCCCCAGTCTGCCTAGATCGCTGACTACGCCTGGCCTGGCGATGGCGGCTTGACCGCATCTCGGTAAAGCGTAATCGATTCCAGCTTGAGTGACGGGCACGTGGGTCCAGTCTCTGCAGGTGTGATGGTAGGACCCAGAAAAGCGTACCTGGAACGGTCAGCGGCCACACCACACACAGGGGTGACGGTCACTGCCTTCCCTGGTTCGTCAGACCTGGCTACCACCAACACTCAAGGCAGTCGGGGCTGTGCCAGAAGTCACGGAACTTCACGGGGCCTGGTTTGGGCTCGTATGCGGCGGGCCTACCAGGTAGCCTGACACGAAGACCTAATACCGGCCTGTAACCAGAGACAGGAAGGAAGAGAGAGTGCCTGAGACGTTCAGCGACCGTACCCTCCACGTGGGTTACAGCCACCGTCTTCCCTGGCCCAGCAATCCCTGGCGTCACGGGTACTGTGCTAGCAAGGTAGTGTCGACAGGCGCGTCACTTCCCAGGAAACCGCCGTTCGGAGGGGTACGGCGAGGGAAGGGACCAGGAGAACCGAACACTGTGATTACTCCTCGGGCGAGCCACCACTCTAGAGACAGGGGCCCAGTGTCTGGACCGATCAGCGGCCACACCGGCACAGTCGGGTGCGGACACTGTCTTTCCTGTCACTGGACTCTTGATCCTAGATGCGCTCTGCCTGTAGGACAGTGCCCGGCGGAGGGCAAGACACAGTTTCCTCTGGCCGGACTAGAAAGATAAGGGCGAAACAACGCGCCTGGACCGTTAAGCGACCGCACAGTCAGGGACGTATGCGGCCACTCACTGTCCTGGCTCTGTTTGTCCACCCTTTAGTACCGGTAAAGCCCAGAGGATCTTGCACCCCTTCGTGAAGTTTGCTGGAAAGCGGATCGCCCGTCCGCGTGGAGGTTGAGCGGTGGGGAGAGAGGGAGAGGCGAGTGAGGACGGGGAAGCGGTGGCGTGCGAGGAAGATGTCTCGAGCCGGGCCGCGATAGCTCCAGGAGAAGCCGGATTATCCAGGCGACACTTGTGCAGAGAAGCCGGATTATCCAGGCCGCCCCCCATTTAGCCAAGTCAGTGTTTTCGGCCTTGACCCACTCGAACACCTCCTGATCCCGTGATCTGTCCTTGTACTTACTTGCCAAAGGGACCAAGTGTTCTAAAAACTCATGCTGCTCCGTGGATCCTGCTATGTAGTCCGACGCTACATGTAGTAGAAAATCCCCCACAGCCTTCCCCTGCAACGGCTGAACACAAGAATCCTTGTAAGGATCGTATGTCGCCCCTGGTACCATGATAACCTCCTCAGGTGTCAAAATCCAAGTTTCGAGATCAGGGTCCTTCCCTATAGATCTCCAAAACCCCCCTTACAACCTACAGTTTCCCTTTCCAAAGACGACTGAAAGCACTATCTCACACGACCAGCACACTGGGGTAATGATCGTCGAGAAGCTACTTGACACCCTCACCAAGATACAGTCAACGACAGTGACTGAGCTTGTTCACAGAGAGTACGCCCCGTCGTCCAAAATTCCGAATCCTATGAGTTCGAAAAAGGCAAAGGGACTCCAAATGTAACATTGACACTTGGTCTTACCCGTACGAGCTCAAGGACTCTCAAAAAGAGACTTTAATAATGAACACAACAGGTTCAAGGCTAAGCGCCTCAACTTCTCTGGTACCCAGAGAGTCCATTTGTCAGGCTGTGATGCAAATTTGCCATGCTGGCCCTTGTACCACAATAACCCATCTCTCCACGCCATCTCCTTCATCTAATCTTTGATCTGTGGAGTCTTTTTAAGCTCATTAGGGTTCTTGTATAACGTTATGAGCTCCTTGAACTCCGGATCCGTCGCCTGTTGCTGCCTCCACGCGGTAGGCGAGGCGATATGAATAGTACCGTCCTCCAACCTTACTCCTACCCTTTCCTGGTCTTCATCAAGCTCGCTTCGATTTTTCTGTGGAGGTTCAGTACAGACCTCAGTCGTCTCCTCCTCTTCTTTTATATTCGCCTTCGCGTTCTCATATGCCTCATAAGACCACTCAGCGTCTTCGAGAACATGTGCCTCACAGCATATGCCATGCTCCGGGCCTTGAGGACTATATCATAGACCCGTGCGGTCATAACGAACGCCTCTTGCCATCTGCATCGCCTCTATGTGGCTCACCTCGTATACCTTGTCCGTGGACAGGTCCATCATCTCCACTGATGATACGAGAGCCGACACCTCCGACTGAAACTCTAGCCTGGAAAGGCTATCAGCGACTACGTTTCGCTTTCCCGGTAAGTAGACCATCGTGAAATTGAAACATGACAAGAAAGCTTGCCACCGCGCCAAACGGCCGGTTTGTTCATGATTCATCAACCAAAGAAGGTTGTGATGATCGGTCCTAACCGTGAATAGAGGTCCTCCCCACAAGTATTATCTGAGCCTCTTGAGAGCCCATACTACTGCCAACGCCTCCCTCTGTCGCGTGCAGTAATTTCGCTCCGCCGCACACAGCTTTCTACTAATAAACATGATCGGGCGCAACTTTTTCTCCTCATCTTCTTGTTGCACCACCGCGCCAATCGCAAACTTAGATGCATCCGTGTCGACTACGAACGGTTTCGTAAAGTCGGGCATCATAAGTACTAATCCGCCGTCCTTGGGATCTTTATAAATGATATCTTTGAGCGTATTAAACGCCTGCAAAGCCTCCTCATCCCACTTCTCAAAGTCTCCAAAATCAATCATCTTCTCCAGCTTAGCCCGAGTTGCACCCCAATCGGGTATGAACTGGCTGTAGTACTGTGCCATCGCAAGAAAAGAGTGTAACTCCGTGCGATTCTTTGGCAACTGTCTACTCATGATCTCCTCCCTCTTTTCGCGCGATATCGAGACCCTATTATGAGAAATCTCGTAACCCAAATACGTCACACTTGTCCTGGCAAGCTGACATTTCTTTAGGTTGCATTTCAGGCCAAAAGCTCCGATGCGCCTGAAGACATCTGACAAGTGATCGATATGCTCTTCCATTGTGTTAGAGTATACGATGATGTCATCGATGTAACAAAATGCATATTCTCCCGCCTTCTGTCCTCTCCTTCTCATAAAACCATCCTCAGACTGGTCGTCATATTGACCGCTCAACATCTTCTGCATCGCCTTCTGAAAGAGCCCCGAGGCCTGTTTGAGTCCCATTGGAAGCACCTTCCACTGGTATATTTCTATACCCACAACGAATGCAGTCAGCCATCTGGATTTCTCGTCCAGTGGTATCTGCCAGAAGCCGTTCTTAAGGTCAATGACCGAATAGAATTTAGCATTCCGCGGCACCCTTCTGCCTTCTTCTAAGGTCGGCAGAGGATTTCTCTCTTCCTCTAGCATCCTATTCACACGGGCATAATTGATCGTCAAGCGCCATTCTCCTCCTGGCTTAGGGACGATTTTCGGTTGAGAGACAATTGGAGATGTAGATCTCTCAATAAAGTCCTCATCGAGCAACTGTTTCACATTCTCCTCCGCTATTTTTGCATCATGTATGCTCAAATTTGCCCTCCGTGGTGCCGGAGATGGCTCCGCACCCGGTATCTTGTAAATGACAGCAGTGAAGTCATCCGACTTTACACCACCTGCCCGAGGAGGGTCGAAAATTTCTCTCCTCCATCTTAGCTTTGAGAAACGCCTTCTCTCTCTCCGAACACACTCCTTCTTCTAAAATTTTCCGCGCCGCCGCTTGGAAATCTTCCTCCGACATCTTCTTATGCTCCTTGAGGGGCGCTAAGTCCTCCCCCAAATTCAAATCTTCCTCGGACAAATCGTCTAGTCCCGTTCTTTCATACGTGACTGTGTCCGGCTCATCATCATGACCCAGCCCGACAAGCATATCAATAAGGTTCGCGTATTGTATCGGAGCCTTACGGGTGTAGAAACCATCAAAGCATGTGAAAGCTTGAGGTATCAATTTCAACTTGTCCTGGGCTCTGAGCTTTTGCTTGTATGCACTGCTCTGCTCCCGAGACCCGAGTCGACAAGCCACCACTAACTGTTGCTTGCGAGAAGGAACAGGAAAAGGATGATCAATAAGCAGGTCCCTTATCTCCTGTGCCCAGATCGCCTTCTCATTGTATGGCAGAATGACAGTATACGGCTTGTTACTCTCAAATAGAGTCAGTAGACACTTTTTCACTTCAGTTAATGAGCGCGGCCAGGTAGGCACATCGCCCCAAAAGTTCGTGATAAAAGTTTTAATGTCATCCGCTGGAGTATCGGGGATACGCCCCTTCCTCCTTGGCACAAACGCCTCTCTCTTCTCATCTGACACCTTCGCATGGTAACAGTAGCCATTAGTAATATGGACATCTGCCCCGCCACCTTCTGCGAATCTGGCCAACGACGGGCACTGTTTCGCAACACATATTATCTCCTCATTACGTGCTACGACTAAGTCATCAATAGACTTTCTGTCCCATGCGGGAATCGTAACCGTATACGCCTGCATCTCCGTCTCCCAATTGTCGGTCCAGGTCAGTTCCTCCGGCACTGTGACATAGGGGTGTACATAGGCTTCAGTTGCCTCATGTACGAAGGCCAACTTTTTCCTCTCCGTTGCTAGACTCAGCTCAAAAGCCTCGTATGAGTCAGTAGCAGTCATCGGATTAATATCCTCCTCCTCTCCATTCTTCACTCCATAAATCACCCGCCGTGCGGCGCAATCGATCACAGCCCCCATCGTAGCCAATTGGTCATACGACAGCAGGATTGAACCGTGGTAATCGGGGACAACATAGAGGTCCGCACGATATACTCGACCGGATTTCAATTTGAAAATTAATGTGACGATGCCCGTAATTTCCGTACGGCTGCCTACCCCTTTTAGGGTCCCCTTTGTTTTTCTAATGTTTTTGTCCACCCATGTCCGGTGACTATTCAAAAACTTCTGGCCGACAATATTAATATTCGCCATCGTATCATTACCAACTTTTAATGTGGTTTGTAAAGTTTCACAAAAGAGGTCAGTGTAGCATAGCGCGTCTGGTCTATGTAAACTAGCCGCTAGCACATGAATTTTTCTTTCTAGGGTTTTGAGTCTAAGCTCAAGTTCCTTGTCCTCTTCTCGTTCTCCCCCCTTTTCCGCCAACTTAACTTCTTGAGTCTCCGGGGCTTCCGGTATCTCGAGTGTCTTTTCGACAGAGTCTGGTACACCGAGTGTACTCGTGTCTATAGCAGAGACTATTGAGTCCTTTGGCGGGGGTACGGTCCGCTGCTTCTTCGTAGGAGGAGACCTAGCCTTTGGTTTCGGCTTCCTCTCCTCCATCGCCTTCTTCGCCTTCCTGTTCGCATCATTTATCATATTAGCTCTCGAAGGATGAACTAGCAAGTGCTTACCTTGAGGCTTGTGAGGCTGTGTGCCTTCACCTTCACGTCTAGGAGGAACGGAACCGTTCGTATCCTGTTCAGCAACAGTAGGCATAACTGTGACTGTCGGATTAAAAAGAACAGTTTTTATCTCCTTCTCTCTCTTCTTTTCCTCTCTCTTCTCCTCCCGTCAGTCTACGACGACAACACGCTCACCTGAGCCGGTGTCTTCGTCTTGACGTCCCCCCTCCGTAGCGGTATAAGCTTGCTGGGGGTAGTTGGAGCTGGAACTGGTGCTATAATTCCAGTATCCGTGTCCTCTGGGAGGGCGCGCTGGGGTCCGTCCTCCCCTTCCACGAAAGCCTCGTCCTCGTGGTGCCGCCCCTCTTGGTGTCCCTCGGGACACTCGTGACGATCCTCTCGTCTCTCCTCCTCCTCTAGTCGGCGCCTTTGATCGGCCCGATGTCTCTCTCTTCTCCCTTCTCTTCATTCTGTCAAGGAAGTAAATGATGGCCTCCCGGAACTCCGCATCCGAGACCATATTCGCATTCCACCTCCCCTCCTCCAACTCCTTCCTGTACATGGCGTACATGATCTTTTTCATGCCTTCGAGCTCTCTAAGGAAAAGATTTCGCTGCCTATCATCAAGAGAGTCGTGGCTGAAGATGCAATTGCCTACTCTTTTCTGTGCCTCATGCTTACACGCCATGTATGAAAAATAGCGGTAGCACGGCGTCGGCTCATCTCTCCCCCTCTTGAGACCTGCCGTTCGAGTTGCATGTGCTGCTTGAGCACCTCCAACCCCCTGTGTCGCGGCACTGGAGAATGACTCGGTGGCCGTGTCCAATTCGGAACACGCGTCGAGCACCTCCTTGAACAGGTCGCCCGGCGGAGTAGCCGCTACAATCCTCTCGTATATATTCGTTTCTAAAAAATCCGCCGTCTTCACCGCCGTGAAGGTCGGACAGGACTGTATGATCCTTGCGAGCTTGCTCGGGTGTCGTGTACACAAAGCACTCAGGAAGTACAAAATGATAGACTTCCGGCTATAAAAGAGCCCGTACTTGGCGCTGACCTCAGTGAGGATCGCTGCCAACCTCGTGCCAATGCCCAGCCCTTCGTTTACCTCTTGAAAAATCTCAAACCCAATCAAAGTACCAGTGCACAGGTGCTGATACCCATGAGTTTTAAAGTATTGCAAGAGGACGGCAACTGGCACCGTGCATTGCAGGTCTGAGGCTGCTCTCCTAGCCGCCACCTCTACCGCTCTCATCGCCTTGTACTCCCCAACATCAAACCCTTGTGTGATGATTGATGGGTCCAACAAGGTGTACAACGCCTCATACTCCTGTGTTTCGTCCGTTGGATGCTGCTTCATACAAGCATCAATTCTTCTGAGCTTGTCTCGAAGGTTCTCATCCGTGTCCTTCTGACTCGCTGTCTCTGCATACAGCGTCAGAGCAGTGGCATCGGACTTTGTATATTTTTGGAAGGCCTGTATGATAGCCTGTCTGTCCTTTTTGTCATTACTGTTGACAATGACAGTGGTAGGCGCTGAGCTAGTCGCAGGGGCCGAACGGGCTGTGTGGGCTGACGGGGCGGAGCGGCCCGAGGGAGCCATATAAGATCCAGAGGAATATTTCGGTCCCTTCGTTCCCGCCGCCTTGGCTAATGCAATCTTTGCCTCCCTCTCCTTCTTTTCTTTCTCAGCCGCTAGCTCTTTGATATACAGCTCTTGGGCATGATGAAAAAAAGACAGGATCTCAGCTGACTTCCGAAGGAACAAGGCCTTCTCCGCCAACTCCTTCTCTCCCGCTGTATTGGTGGGGGGTGGTGCGGCCGTCCCCTCCAAGATCGTATGATCCTTCGTGAAGACCCACCTCTTCCATGCGTCATCCTTCACCAAGGCCGCATGCAGCTTCTTCATCCTCGTCACCCCTCCAGCTTCGCCTTCTATTTCCCTCAGGGCCGGGTGAAGGTCCCTGCCAAACTGGGTGTGTTGGAGTTTACCCAGGTCCACTAACTTGGCCTCCATAAGTTTCAGAGACACATCCATGACATTGATCTGTCCTTTTGGATTCCTGAACTTAAACTCCTTTTCCACTCTCTTTATTGAATCAATGTCCTGACCAGGATCGAGCAACCTAGCCAGTGCTCTTGTGTTCCATGGCAGCACAGTCTTTCCAGTCTGGTACTCAAAGAGTATAGCACACTCAAACACTGTCCATGAGAGGTCGAGTAGCTCCAGTAAAGACATATTGTCCCCAAATGAGACATGTTGCACCTGTAACTGTGCACCGTCGTCTCTGAGGAATTCTGCCAGAGGCAGAGCT
>WBZZ01005656.1:0-42500 GCA_019918135.1 Paulinella micropora
TGCTAAGATCGTCAGAGGAAAAAAGCAATTTGCGTCCAAGCAGATGGTAGTTAGCGAATTGAAATCATGGATGAGAATGCATGGTGTTGCAACGCAAAACTCCGATCGGAAACAGTTCAAGAAGGCAGAGCTTATTGAACAAGCGTGGAACCATTTCGAACGATGCGACTGTGGGTTCCCTGAGGAAGAAGAGCTTGGTGCTGCTCAGCCTGCAGAACTAGTGGCAGATTCAGAGGATGACTTATCTGATACTTCATCTTCCAGTTCATCAACTGACTCATCGTCTGATCGATCTTCTGGTTCAGAGGAAGAAAAGCATGGTATTAGTTTTCTTCTTCTTCTTCTTCTTCTTCTTCTTCTTCTTCTTCTTCTTCTTCTTCTTCTTCTTCTTCTTCTTCTTCTTCTTCTCCTCCTTAACATGATGCTATCCATATTGTAGATGATTCAGATCGCTCCGACGCAAGTTGGAGAATGCGTAACTCAGGAATCCGTTTGCGCGGACGTCGCCGCGCACGTCGTGCTGCGGGTGGACGTGGACGTGGTCGTATGTGATTATTTTTTTTGAATGAATTTTTCTGGGTCCGACTTTTTCATAATGGTTTTTGTCTAGGGCAACTGCAACTGTAACGCTTCTTCTAAAAACTGAAATTAGAAATTTGTTTAACTCTGATAATGCACCAGAATCTGATGTGAAGCGTCCTCCCTCCGACCCATTCCCCCCCCCCCCCCCCCACCCCCCCCCCTCCCCCCTCTACGTACCAGCGTACGTCACAGCGGGCAAACAGAATTTTTTGAAGGTAAAACCATGTCTTAATATAGTAAAATGCTTAATATAAGCAAGAATAAACAGTAAAAGCAAATTCTGCATGTTCGGCATTGTTATCATCATAGATTCATGGTAGCCGGGACTACGAAAAAGTAGAAAAATTACCGTGTCGGACCGGTTCCTGCCCACCTCTGAAGATGAAGTTAAAGTGTATTACAATTAATAAAAACATATTTTAATATTATTTTTATATGTTCTGCAATCAGGGAATTCATTTCCTTTCATTTCCACACGTTTTCAAAAAAGTCCATATACTTCATGGAAAATTTCGGAAAAAGGGATACCCCCAAGATTGTCGAATGTTTAGTTATACTGCTTTAATGTCTTTGAAAGCAAGCGATGGACAGTTATGGGTATTGTCTAATCCAATTCAATATTCAGACAGGAGAAAAAAAGAAGATATAAATGAATGCTTAGGCTTAGATTTTATTAATAAGTTAAATCCAGTCTGCTATCGTATGATTGATGATAAAAAAAATGTAGGACTGGCTTAATAGCACAAGAATTAGAGGAAATACTAACAGAAATGAATATGCTAGATTTTGGCGGTTTTATAAAAGAAACTATTATGGTTCCGTGTCCAAAGCAAAGAAAAGAATGCGAATTGAAAGGTGTGAGCGTTAATCCAGAAGATGTCAAATGTGTTGATAGTGGTGATGTCGGTTATGGTATAGGTTATTCCGAGTTTATTGCCCCGTTAATTAAGGCCATACAGGAGTTATCGGAAAAGGTGATTAATTTAGAAAAAGAAAATAAAAATCTTATGATTATTATAGAAGATATATCCAAGCCATTGGCAGAAATCCGAGCAGTCGTTTTACCTAATGTCCAATAATACAACTAGACTTCACAGACCACCGCCAGTCATAGAAATAGTTGGCGAACTAACACCAGAGTTGAAGAATCGTGTTTTGGATATTTCACTGAAAAATGAAGAAAAAAAAAGTAGAGCACGAATTGGAAGATAACTGGAATTGTTGTTGTATAAAAAAACAGACCGACCGACAGCCGACTTATTGAATACTTATTTCAAATGGGTATAATCATTGCCATTATAACCCTTTGTATAGTTAGGCTATCTGAAAAGAACTTACCTTGTGAGGTTGCTAATACTTATGTCGGAATTTGGACACTATTGATTGGCATATGCCTTCCTTCGCCTTCTAGTTCAAAGAAGTGAGCATTCATATATATGTGTCCTGTACCAAGACGAACTATCACCAGCACACATTAAAGGCAGTGCCTCATCAAAACTACGACACATATTATTTCCGTTATTTATGAAAACACTTAAAACCAGATTCTACCCCTTGCATCATACAATAAGCACACGATTCATTCTTTTTTTCTGAGTATCGCGAGTAAAAGTCGCAGGCAGTCCGACCTAACACAGACCACACGAATAGCAATATTAATAACATTATATATTTAGCAGACTTTACCTTCTTGGGTGATTATGTTGTTATAGATCGCTTCTCGTTGCTTATCTGATAGCGGTAAGCGGTAAAGTATATTTTCAGGTTTTCTAAAAATATTGGGGTTTCTATTCACTAAGTTCTGAGTGATGCGGATTTGGTCCATTTCCTTCCCTAGCCGTTCTAGTTCCTCCAGTTGCTCCTCGTCTTTGCTTTTTTATTTTTTATTTTCCACCCTATATTATATTATATTGCATATAAAAATGCCGTTTCAAGAAAAAAATTATTTTGAATATTACAATCAGGTCAGAAGAGAACATAAGGGTCAGCCTACTGAGTTTATTACAGCAAAGGCTCATGAATTAAAGAGGGCAGATAGAATACAATGTGCTATTGATTTTGATGATGCGCCTGACAATGATTTTGATAAATTAATAGAGATATAGAGCAATTAACAAATCGTTGGGGATATACGGAAGAAGAAAAAAAAAACACTTGTTAAACTTACTCGTAAGGGGCTAACACATTTATTGGAAAAAGGCAAAAATGAAATAAGGAGGGCAGCGAAGAGAGAAAACAAACAATGGCAGGCACGGGACTTAAAAGAATGGGAACAAAACAGATTAGAATATGAACAAAAAAACCCAGAGAATGCTTTGATTGAAGCAAAGATAGGGGAGGAAGACAAAACACTTGTGCCAAGATTAACAGGTAATCAGAGAGATACGGCAAGACTTGTAGATGCAATTGTTAAAAGTATTCAAGACATAATTGTGAGTCCTAGATTGAGTGGAATACTGAATACTGCTATATAAGGCTTGGTCATTATGGTGTGAGTAGATTGGCATGGAATCGCTTAACTATTACCGCTAATCATCCTCATATTCGTGCCATGACTATCGCGGCGATGGGAAGACCTGGTGCGGAGTCTTTCAGAAGGGCATTGGAAGCATTAGCGAGAAACGAAGCACCACCAGAGTTGCCTCCGCCTAACCCTCGTTTAATTGCAGCGGGACAACAAAGAATGGGTGATTATGTGTTAAAGGATATGTTGAGAAGATTAGGCTTACAGGTATCAACAATGATGGCATGGCAGACATTTAAAGAGGTGTTGAAACTACGGCCGCGGTTGCTTTGGTGCATTTCTAACGCACGTATACAATATATGGACTGCTCAACCAGATGCTGTTATTAAATTGGACGAAGAACGACCTCACACTACTGGAAGTAATTATAATGGTCCCGCCACACGAGTAGAAAGTCGCCTCCAATTACAAGATAGAACTTGCAGTAAGTTTCCTTACATTTTACCAGCAGACACTTTGGATTTGATTGCTTTTGAACATGATTTATTGTATGCTACTGGTGATACTTTGAAAGACTTACTAATATAACAGAGTATTTAACAAGTAATGGATTGGCAAGTGAGGAAGTTGCCAAAACTATTTCTGACAATTACAATTCAATGCTCTCAAAAGCAGATATATCTAAAATGGCATTACAAGCACAGGGACGTGCTCGTAGTGGAGTATCATATTTGGACGCGATGAAATTCTGGAAAACTATTAAATTAACACCTCCAGATGCGAAATACAATGCTTTTATACAATGTAGACCAAACATTAAATTCTATGATTAGTGTTATGAATAATGTGGGCAGTTTGGATAAAGACACTAATTTTAAAGTAAATAAAATAACCGATCCTGCTACATTCAGCAAACAATATGAAAACTTGGTAAATTCGTTTAATCAAATGGTGAAATCACATGAAAAAGCGGATGGCGTGAAAGGATATTCTCCTATTACACCAGCAAATGAAGCCACAATTAATAATTTTATCGAAAAAATAAATACAATGAATAAAAAAAATACTTCAGCAGATATAGAGAAGGAAATAATTGTTGAGGTTCGACCCACACTAAATCAAACAGAAATGGTGGTCGCACCTATGGATTCAATCGGACTTGGTAATAACTTGGATATACTTCAAGATAAGACATCCCAAGTGAAGCATTTGAAAGGATTTGTTAATTTGCTAAAAAATAAAACTGGAAAGAAAATATCTTTGACATTGTCAGATTATGACAATCCTATTAGTGGATGGGAAAATGCCATAAGGCAAGCATTAAACAAAGGTGTTAGTAAGTCAGATATAGCAGAGATAGATGACGCATTAGATAAGAGATTTTATGAAGAAGTGAGGGGTAAATTGACACCAGAACAAATGAAGCAATTAGAAGATTTAGAATTGAAGGATTCGGAATTTGAAAAGGCGACACCTAAAGGTCTGACACCTGCACCAAAACCTGAACCAAACCCAATGTCTGAACCAACACCAGCACCACAACCAACACCTGAACCAAAACCAATACCATATCCACAGACAACAGCATTCGTAGAGGAACCTGTTCAACCGCCACAGAATAATTTAAAAGAAGATTCAGATAATGCAACAATTAACACCCAAATGGTTGATAGTATGAGAAGCATGGATAAATTGGTTGATAAGATTATGGGAAAATCTCCCGTCGATGAAAGAGAAGACTTAATGACACTTATTCGTTTTTAATGCCAAGTGATCAAAATGGTGGAAATGGCACTTGGCAAACAAACCCACTTATTAAAGGCAACGAACAAAGATGCGATCGTGTGCTAGCAACTAAGAATGATTTTGAATCACTAGACAACACACTTTATAGCAACACAAATAACCACTTTATGGTGAATAAATACAATAGAGCCGTCATTCAGACCAGAATAAAGGAAAAAAGAGAGTTTCCCAAAATAAAACGAAAACTAACGAGAAACCTTCCTGCTGAAATCCCACGACAAGTTCAAACTCGTCCTGAAAGAAAGGATTTTAAACCGCTTGTCAATCCTCCCAGTAATTATGCTTTTGGTAGTCCTTACTCTCCTTATTTCTATAATTATGCTTCACCACCCCTGAATATGATAATTACAGATATAATCCAAACTATTTTCAAAACCCATAATATAGTAAGACATGCCTAGATCTATACATAAAGGATTAATAGCAAACAGGTTGCCACGAAAAACACTTTTGAAGCAGAATCTGGAAAAAACTAACATAGAAAAAGCACACGAGGAATTTACTATTGACAGGCCAGTAATAACAGAGTTAGATAGCAAAAAACCGCCCAAATTTAAGAATGACTTGGAAATACAACCAATTAAAACACAAAAAGATGGGGTTGAATTGCTTCCTATTCAAAAAGAAGGAATATTGCCAGCAATGGGGACTATGGTTATATGTGCAAGTACTGGCGGGAGTAAATCAGTTATGATTTGTAATCTACTCGCCAAAAAGAACATGTTGAAAGGGTTTTATGATAAAATGGTATTCTTTTGCTTAAGTCCGTGCCCGATTTTGGAAGACACTCTCAAGTTAAAAAAGAAGACATAATCAAAAAAGATAAGCCTCAGTTAATGAGAGAATATTAACCAAACAAAAAGAACTGATTAAAACTAAAGGGTTTAAGAAGGCACCAAAAATATTATTGTTATTGGATGACATCGCTCAGAGTAAAACTTTTCTCAAATCAGAAGTGCTTACCGAGTTGTTTTTCGCTTCAACACATGCTAAGGTGTCAGTCTGGGTAGCAACTCAGAATTATACACAACTTCCACGAAGAATAAGAATTAATTGCCATTGGATGATTATTTTTAATGGAGTAAGGAGAAGCGAACTTGACAGACTGGCAGATGAATATGAAAGTCCTTTTCTCACTCAAAAAGAATTTTACAATATGGTTAAATATGCTACGGCAGAACCTTATTCATTCCTAGCAATTAGCAATACTGCTAGTGATAGAACAACCCACTTTAGAAATAATTTCTCTACTATATTGCGATTAAATAAGGATAGAGATATGAAAAACTTGTAAAAATTGAATTAAAAGTTTTTTTCAGCAATAATATATAATATGGCGGAATCAACTAAATTATACAAAACTTGCTATCAGCAGGCAATCGCACTTGGTATAAACAGAATTCGCAAGGAAAATTCGTAACAATTCGTACGGGATCGGCCGAATACTTAGCAATAAGGAAGATAGAAGCGGATATTAAGAGTGGTAAGATTAAAAGTCAATTAAAACCAAAGGTAAGCAAATCAGGAAGTAAGAAAAATGAACAACCTATTGCCAGCGGACAGCCAGATCAAGTGCCAGATGAAGCATTGAAAAGAAAGGCACCAGACATAGAATCTGCAAATAATTCATCTCCCGAACCAAATGCAAAAACTGTTGAAATGTCTCCAGCGCCTAAGGTTGAACAATCCCTACCAAAATCTGTTAATCCCACTCCTGTTGCTGTGCCAAAACAAACTACCACAACACCAGCAAGTAAGATAGAAGCAATAGAAGATGCTTCTAAGAAAACTCCACCAACTAAAGAAGTTGCGCAAACCAGCGACAATCACATAAATCAAGCCATAGCGGATTTAATGAAAATGAAAGAGGAAAGAATTACGCACAAAAATTTACAAATTATGAAAAAAATAATTAATGGTAATTGATAAAATAATTATTATTATTATATAATGATCAAAAACTCAAGTGATTCAAATCGTTTGCCCATTGACTTTATTAATAAGATAAACGAAGCAAACCGACCAAAAAGTGATGGGTTTCAACTAAACCAGTTTGAATTGTGGAGTAGTCATGGTGCCCCATTAGTTAATCAACCATTAACTGAATTTTGTGATCTTGTCTCACATGAGAAGAGCACTATTCAAAACACATTAACAGACATTTCTGATAACAAAGAAAATGCGGATGTTGTTGATTTAGACACTGCTGTTAGCAGTTTGGCTTATTTAAAGAAAGCGGTTCAGAATGCTGAGGCAAGAGAGTTTCAATTGACTTCACCACAAGATACAAGACTTGACAATATACAGAAATCAGTCGATATTATTAAACAATCCGTTTCAAGTGAATAATTATTTATTTTTAATTTCTATTATTATTTTTTTATTATAGGAACCTTGAGAATTTTACAATCCCACAAGCACACACAAGATGGAAGGAAAAGATTCTAAAAATACTAAGGAGTTGATGACCCTCAACAATCTCAGATATGAGTTGCCAGCAAATTTAGCACTCACCGAACAGGGAAGTATCTTTAAGAAAATTTCTCTGACCAGCAGACTTATACCAGTTCGTCGGGGACTAAAATGATTTTCATGTGTAAATTATTGTAAGGAAATGTATTCACTAGAAGCCAGGAGGCGGAATTTTCGTTTCTAAATTTTCCGTACCGACAAAAATTTGCCGATGATTTCCAGCTCGCTCTCTTCATGTATACTTGTCTAAATAGCTTTCCCGCTCCTTCCACACACTAGAAGGAGCGGGAAACTTAATTACACCATCAGTGTAAAGGTATATAAAACAAAATCAACAGAAGAAAATTTGTCAACTTAATTTTTTCCACGTTTCCTCTATGTCAACATGTTTTGGCTGTCTTTATGTTCTTGTTTTCTGCAATAAATGCAAGATCTTTAAAAATACTGACACTGACTGCTTATTTAGAGCTTCGAAATATATTTTAGACGTATTTTTATAGTAAGAAGTCGAATATTTCGTTTCTAAATTTTCCGTACCGACAAAAATTTGCCGATGATTTCCAGCTCGCTCTCTTCGTGTATACTTGTCTAAATAGCTTTCCCGCTCCTTCCACACACTAGAAAGAGCGGGAAACTTAATTACAACATCAGTGTCAAAGTATATAAAACAAAATCAACCGAAGAAAATTTGTTAACTTAATTTTTTCTACGTTTTCTCTATGTCAACATTGTTTTGGCTGTCTTCATGCTCTTGTTTTCTGCAATAAATGGTCATTCATGTATGTATGTATGTAATATGTATGTATGTATGCAAGTATGTATGTATGTATGTATGTATTTATGTATGCATATCCGTATGTATATTTTCTTTTCTCCCTCTCTCTCTCTCTCTCCCTTTCTCTCTCCCTTTCTTTTTCTCTCTCCCTTTCTTTTTCTCTCTCTCTCTCTCTCCCTTTCTTTCTCTCTCTCTCTTTCTCTCTCTCTCTCTCTTTCTTTCTCTCTTTGTTTTTTTTTCCTTCAAATCTACCTACGTTGTCGTTGTTGTCGTTGTTGCCGTTGTTGTCGTTGTTGTCGTTGTTGTTGCAGTTGTTTTTGTCGAATTGATGACGGTGATTCATTGGTGTTGTTTGCCTTTTAGAAGCAAGAAAAACAATATAAGATGTGAATAACTATCATATCTTTTGTGTAGTTTGGAGCTTGTTTTGAGTCTTTTCTTGCCATGTGGCGTGGGAGCAACGTCAAATGAGCCTCGCGACTGCGAGGAGAGCGCCAGTGTCTATTGCTTGGCTTTCAGGATCCGGCAAGGCAGGTAGATGTGGATTATTTGCTGATGACGATTTGCCAAAAGGGTTTAAGCTGGGGCTTCTGCAACCAGGAGGTGCTAAAATGCCTTCAGAGGACATCAGTGATAATCCATTTGCTCAGCACTTTAGGATGCGAACATATAAGGGCATTGAAATAGGAATGCAATCCATTGACTCCATTCATCAAGAAAGCAGAAATGCAATGCATCTTATTAACAGTAGTCACTTTCCTGGCTGCAGTGAGAGCCCAAACTGCAAAGTGTCGAAGGGTGAGCAAGTCGTGACAATGTCCAAGGGTGTGTCTCGAGGTGAGCAAATTCTTCTCAACTACTCAACGTTGGAGTCAAATCCAAAAGCCGAGGCTTGCAAGGCACATCCTTCTTGGATGAGAGAGGCAGCAAAGGCAAACAAGAAAATCCCCTGTTTTCTATGTTGAGAATGATAGGAACTATAAATTTTTTTTATCGTTCCTGAATTTCTTGAGCCACTGCCACCAAGGTCACAACCAATGTCTTAGGAAAAAAAACACGCGCTTCTAGCATCTTTCGGGTCGAGGGCTGTAAGAGCGGATCCTCCACGAATTCCCTCAACTTCCTCAAGCATAAATGCAAAACGCAAGCTTTTGAATGAGTTCGCGGCTGGTCTCTCTTCAGTTAAAGCTCAGAATGACTCAATAAAGCGTGTTCGTGTTTGTGCAGCCACTCCTCAGGTATGCATTCGAATGTTTTCTTGTTGCTTAATACTAAATTAAAGTGTGTTGTATGTGGTGATTCATTGCTATTACTATGAAGGATCGAGGTGAGGAAGAAGAAAGTGGTGACGCCGCTTCGAGCAGTGCAGAAGAAGATGATTCATTCACCCGTTCTCCTGTCAAGGTCAGCTGCCTGCACTTTGTCTAACAAGCATCTATATGCGTTGTTTGTAAACCGTTTGAAATGCAGTTATCATCTACGAAAGACCCATCACCTACTGGCTCTCCTATCAAGGTTAGCTTCATATAATTTGTCAACCAAACCTTAATACTTCTCCATGTTGTTTGTACATCGTTTGCAATGTAGTGTACATCTACGGCATGTTCGTCTAGCATGGTGCTGCCCTTCTCTGAGTCAGCGGAATCGACTGGCTTCTGGACACCTGGGGCTTTGATTACAGAAGCTAGTAGTAGTAGTAAGCAGCCGAATACCGATGAGATTCGCTCAAGCACACAAGCTCTCTATAAGACCTTAGGACTTACTGCTCATGTAGCCATCAGGCCTAAGAAAGCCAATAGGTCATACACGTTCAAGAAGCGCAAGCAAGGCCCTGTCAAGCATGTTCGACCTCAATGTCTGGAGAAGTGGCTTGGCATGCCATATAATGAGCTTGAGGAGGAGGTGAGGTCAAGCTGTTGTCGAGAATGGCAATGCTATCGTTGGGTCGACCCACGCGATGTTATAAGGGAACGCACCCAATCTTGTGCACTTTCTTTGAAAGAGTTCAAAAATTCCCTAGCGATAAAGTTGGAGACAATGAAAGATCCGGCCGGTAACATGCAGTATGTCTACCAAACGGAAAAAGTATGCAGAACTATGTGGCAGCGCATTCATGGAGTCGGTGATAGAGTTATGACAAAAGCTTTAAAGCTTATGCGCAACCGCACTAAGATAGATGTAAGGGTTGTACCGCCGGAACCACTTACTGAAGATGTCATTCACGTTCTGCTATGCAGAAAGTGGTTACAAATGGGGATCGATGTTGAAGAAGACGGAACTTGGAAGCTTCAAGACATTACCGAAACCAGCGAAGTGTACAGCTACATCGTAGCAAACTGGACGAAAGGATGTCAAGATGTGCTAGCATCTGCGCCGGCCAACTGCAAGCAAAGGCTGAATGGCAAAGAGCCTCCCGGCCCCACGAAAGTGAATAAAGTCTGGCGCAGAGACTTTAAAAATATAGAGCCTATCCGAGGTAGCAGTAAAGAGCTTGCTCTAAACATCTTTTGCATTAAGCATAAGTTCTTTTGTGTACATTATTATCATTATTATTATTATTATTATTATTATGGACACCGTGATAGCCCAGTGGTCAAGTTCTACCATCTGGGCCCTGTCGCCAGTTCGATTCCCGTCGGTGCCACCAGTATTTTCATTGAACATACCGGTCTATTTCTGGACCAGTATTTTCATTGAACATACCGGCCCGTCTGGAAGTGTTGGAACTGCCCTTGCGGGGGTGTCATTAGAGCTTATCGTCAATTCTTCGTACTCCCCTCACGGGTGAGACGATGGAGGCGCATGTGCAGAAATGCATCAGCCATTGACAGAGAAGCACTATTATTATTATTATTATTATTATTATTATTATTATTATTATTATTATTATTATTATTATTATTATTATTATTATTATTATTTGGACACCGTGATAGCCCAGTGGTCAAGTTCTACCATCTGGGCCCTGTCGCCAGTTCGATTCCCGTCGGTGCCACCAGTATTTTCATTGAACATACCGGTCTATTTCTGGACCAGTATTTTCATTGAACATACCGGCCCGTCTGGAAGTGTTGGAACTGCCCTTGCGGGGGTGTCATTAGAGCTTATCGTCAATTCTTCGTACTCCCCTCACGGGTGAGACGATGGAGGCGCATGTGCAGAAATGCATCAGCCATTGACAGAGAAGCACTATTATGTTTTTTTCCTGTGAATAATAGACCAGGACATCGACAAGGATGAAATCTGCACCGAGCTGGCAGCGCAATGCAAGCAGCTTATGAAGGAACAAGAGCGGGGGTTCAAAAATGAAGCTGAATTTCAACAGTGGAAGGTGAGGAGCCAAACTCATCACAAAATCCATCGGGAAAATCGTTTCCAAACCACTAAGCGGAAGTCTGGAGCACCTCTTGACCTTCGATCGATTGTTTGCTCTTTTGACGGGACACCCCCTGTGCTCGTTCCTTCATGTCGACGCAAATCCACTGACTTTAAAGATAAGTACGTTATTCGTCTTGGCCTTGGGGTGTTCAGTTGTTACAGAACCAGGAAAAGTTGCATCTACACTCACGGCCCTGGTATTGAAAAAGGTCAGAACAGTACAATCTCTATCCTTTACCACATGCTACGAAGTCGGCTGTGGAGCACTGACACTATGGCCGCATGGAAGCTCTTCATTGAGTTTGACGGAGGGGGCGAAAATACTGGCTGGGGTATGTATGGCTTTATCAACTTCATTATCTGGGCGGGATGGTTTTTGCAAGGACAGACTCATCGAAATCTCCCACACCATGGGTTTTCCGGTGATGATCAGAAGTTTCGCACGATGAGACGAGGGTTAGGCACTACCTTTTTAACCACAAGCATCGCTCAGGCTTTGTTCAAGCTGCTTCGCGCGTTCACCAAAGACAAAGAACGTATTGTCGTCTGTATCCTGATCACCAGTTATGACTGGGTGAATTTTTTTTCACCATCATTGCATGAACAAGTACTTGAAGTACTGGAATCGTCCCCTGGCATGGCAAATCAACGCTGGAGTACCAGGCGATGGCAACAACGGCCTCCCCACGGCCAAGGTAAAGACTTTCGGAGACGGGCAAGAGCATTGGCACGGGAAAAGGGACCGACCAGACGGAGCTCCGATTAAAATGATGACCCGGGCTCCAGGTTTTCACTTTGCTCTCCTGTTAGTTGAAAAATCTAACTTTTATTTTATTTTGTTAAATAGCGGAAGGGACGCTGCCCAAAAAACTTCCTCCCGTAAAGTTTGCAGATCCAAAACTTCTGAAGGATGTTCGCAAGCTTGCGCAGAATTATTATGGACAGGAGGAGAAGGACCAGATAGAACATATGCTAGGTTGTAAATGTTTATTGTTATATTGTCATACATAACTGAAAATGTTTTATAGGCCGCCCAGGCGCAGTTGCAGGCTTGCGCTTTGCAGGAAGCTACGGCGAGGGAGGCGAGCCTGGTTATCCAGGTCATATTTCCTGCACTGACAAAAACGATCAGAAGTGGTCAGTGAATGTTAGAGTGCTAGCAGATCTTCCACCGGACCCCTTTGCAGTCCCACCTGACAGGAAGGCAAAGATGATCGGTCTTTCCAAACTGACAGAGGAGGAAAGGCTAAACTACCCTAGAACTTACTTCCTCAGTGATAGCCAACCGCCAACACATCCTGCTTGGGTTGGAGGTAGAATGCTCTCAGCACAGCAGCGATTAGAACAGGATTTAGCGTTTGAGGCAGCTGATGGTAGGTCAATGCCAGCATGGGAAAGGGTTGCATCCTTTCTTGCTGTCGCGTCAGATGAAAAAGCTTTTGGAGCGATGAGAGTGTTAGTGAAGGAGTTGGTAAGCTATCTTCGAGCACATGGCTTAGCCTTTCGAAATACTGATAGAAAGCAGTTCAAACGTGCAGAATTTGTGAGTGCAGCATGGGGGCACTTTCAAGTATGTGATTGCAGCATTGAACAAAAAGGAAAGGCTGCAGTGGGTGGTAGAGATAGTCTTGCTAGAGGTCAGGGTCGGGCAAGTGCTCGGGGTCGTGCTCGGGGTCGGGGTCGTGCTCGGGGTCGGGGTCGGGGTCGGGGCAGGGGTAGGGTTAGAGTGCCATCGGACGAAGAAGAAGAAGAAGAAGAAGAAGAAGAAGAAGAAGAAGAAGAAGAAGAAGAAGAAGAAGAAGAAGAAGAAGAAGACAGTCGGGGTCGGGCCAGAGCTCGGGGTCGGGGTCGGGGCAAAGGTAGGGGTCGAGTGCAATCGGAAGAAGAAGAAGAAGAAGAAGAAGAAGAAGAAGAAGAAGAAGAAGAAGATTGGTTTGCGAAAACATCTAGAAAGTATGCAAGGGAGTTGAAGAAACTAGCTCGCCGTGCAGCTGCTCTGTAAGTGACTGTAGCTCATTTCAATCTACCACCCCCCCCCCCCGGCGAGCTCCACCAGCCGGATACTAAATTCAAGTCGAAAGTGATTAATAATTTGTCGAATATTATTTAATATTCAGCTTGTAATAATGCAATTAAGCAGATTTAGTAATCAAATTCATTATTGAAACGGATGAGAAAAACCAATATTAAGATTTAATAAATGACTAAGTATCCTTTCTCACATATGTAGGAGGCTTCATATTGATATCACAAAGTCAAACTAGGAAGCTTTAAAACAACTGGCAAATCATTTTAATACGTTATTCAGCTTATTCAATATTATTTTTACTAAATAAAACACATTTTCAATGTCTGAATCAAAAAGTGCAAAATACCTGTAGGACAATTTCGGAAAAATTGATACCCCACATTTGGCCGAATCACTTGTTCTAGCGCCCAGCCCGCTAGCGTGGGCTGGCGAGCAGGAGCAAGGGGGCTCGGGGGGCAGCATGCCCCCCGTGGCGATCCCGGACCACAAGACCCAGGCCTGGCTGTGCGTGCGCGCGCGGGGGGTGCCCCGCCGAAAGAAAGACTCGGACGGCGGGGCTCTGCCCCTGAGGCAGCCCTACGCGGCGCTCATCGACGAAGTGTCGCTCATGTCACCTGCCTTTTTGCTGCAGCTGCTGCTCGCGCTGAACAGGTTGGCCCCCCAATGGCAGCGCCTCCTGCTAGGGGACCCGGCGCAGCTCCCCCCGATAGGCTACGGCTCGGTTCACCTCCCTCGTGCAAAAGCTCTACCCCCAGCACTGCGCGCAGCTCACCTCGGTGCTGCGTCTGGCCACGGGCAGCACGGAACTGTGCCTGGCGCAACAGCTCGCGGCCCAGCTGCGCATCGGAGAAACACCGCTACTCTCCGACCTGGAGCGCTGCTTGAAGTACGTCCCGTACACAGACAAAGCCGCCGACTGTCACGGGCTAGCCACGCGCCTGCGCACGTTGCATGACCGATACGCCCTGCAGCCCGAGGACCTGCTCACTCGCGTCCTGCAGGGCGAGCAAGCTTTTCCTGACTGGCAAGTGATTGCTGTGCGCAGGGCCGAGGTGGATCTCGTCAACAACGAGCTGGCCCGCCTGGCCGGCGCTCATTCCTACGGCGCAGGGGCTTGGCCAGGCGCCCCCACCCGCTACGCTCTCCGTGTCAGTCTCAAAGTTCGACTCAACTGCCGGAGCCTCGAGCGCCTCAGCCCGCCGCGCTTGGAAGACCTGGGGCTCAACGAAGAGGAGGAGCAAAAGCGGGCAGCTGCTGCTGCGGGCAAAGGGGGCGCAGCAGGGGCTGCCCCCAGGCTTGGCGATCCCTCCCTTCTTGATGCGCCCATCCAGACAGAGCTGCTGGCACGGGACGAGGTGCGCTGTGTGGGTTTCGTTGTGCGCATCCAGGACGTCCTGTACACCTTGGATGGGCGCTGGCCGGAGGGCCTGGCTCCGCTCAAAGTAGTGGAAATTACTAGCACCGACCGCCAGCCCGCCTACCCGCTCTCGCACGCTCTGTCCTACCGTGTCTTCACTCTTTGGTTTGCGGGCGGTCTCGGCCAAAAACCGCGCCTCGTGCAATACTGGTCAAAGCGCCAGCACGGAGAGGACGCTCTGAAGCTCGCGTATGGGGGACGGATGTCTGTGTTCAAGGCGGAGAATTCAACGATGTGGTGATAGTGCTCCCGCCAACACCATATTCTCCCCGCCACCACTTTTTGGCACAAATCTTGTACACGGCGCTCACGCGTACTCGTCGTGATTGCAAAACTTACGTTTTGCAGAGACGCCCGCCCGCGGCCAGCTACCCGCCAGATCTGCGAGTTTTTTTGGAAACAATGCGTGCTGCGCTGGTCCCACGAACCGCGCAGCATCACTTCCTTGCTTACGCCCCCGCTCTGGGCCGAAGACGAGTCCGAGACAAATAAAATTCTTTTTTTAATCAGCGACGCTGCAGTGCACGCGGCGGGCCAAGCAAAGCAGTGCCAAGGACAGGACCCACAAATCCTGTGCCCACAGGTTGGTCTGTCCGGCACTAAGCCTGTACTCCGCCACCACGCAAGGGTCACTTGCCTGCCGGCACTCCGCCCACCAACCTAGGATCACTACACAGGAGGGCAGGAGCGGAAAGTCAAAGCTTCTACGCTGAGGCCGGCCAGCGGCCGGCAGCAGTTCCCAGCTGTCGGAGAACTCGGGCAAGTGTCGCTTGCCCTGCCCAGCACACCAGCTCCGAACTTGTATAGACAGGTTTGTAGTGCCGACAGATTCCAAGCTAACCTCAAGAATCCCAGCCAGCTGCATAATACCACTGGCACTTGCGGAGCCGAGCGCAGCAATCTCGCCCGCGCTGATGACCTTGGGACCAGATTCTGCAGAGCAGGCGGCTTTGCCAAACCTCACTAAAAAATCCCCGGGGTGCGCCCGGGGAAGAAGCACAAGAAGAAGCAAGAAAAAGCCCGAAAGACAAGGACGACACACCCCGCCGGTACAGAGGGGGGCCATCACGCTGTCTCTGAGTGCATGGTAATACTAAAACATATAAGAGGGTTCTTGTTTTTTTTATCTTAATTAAAGACAATGATATGGTGCGATCGGGAGGAACCATGGACAGAGCTTCTTGCCCCCGCCCCCCTGTCACAAACAGCGCGGCGGGGGGTTTTCCCCCTTGGTCCGCGCCTCTTGGCTGAAAAAAAAATAAGAGGTTCATCACGACAGATCTCATAGCAGCCGGGCTAGCAACTATCAAGCCCCAACACCAATGGTGAAAGCTCCCGCATGCTGTTCTGTAAGCAGTGCGACATACCCTTGTTGTGGGCATACACATCGAACCCAATATATACGAAAAGCAATTGGTGCCGCACCGATCGACATGTATCCAAAGAACAAACATCAGGCGGCTATGTTTCAAATTACTGCACAACTGCACAACGGACGCTGATTCCGAGCGCCAACACACACGCAAACTAGTTCAAAAGGTCACAACCCAGAAAAATGGTACTCTCATTTGATTAAATTTTATTATACTCCCGTCACCCCTCTCTCTCTCTCTCTATTCCCCTGCTTTCCTTCGGGGCATACATGGCGTGGTCTGCTTTGCCAGTGCTATTTCCTTGAATGCTAATATAAGCCCAGCTCTTGACTGTTATACAAGGGTGGCAGATGTAGCCTAACGCGAGCAGAATCGACCGCAGTAACTGATGTCGTCGAGGAGGCCGCCCCCCCGCACTAGAACCGTGCTAAAGCTCACGTACCCAACCCGCCCGCTTAGGTTCTTGGCCAAGAGCGCCGAAAGGGGGGAGGGGCGCCCCCCCCCCCCCCATCTCTCTTGAGTGCATAGCCCTCTTCCTCTCGGGGGAGGGGGGGGGGGGGGGGAAGAGGTGCGAGCACAAAAAAGAAAAAGTGTGTGCTTCCGGACCAGTCATGCCGAGCGACGCCGTGCTGACATTCTATAGCTGTGCCAATGCGGCTTGAGGGGGCACGCTGCTGAAACAGCGCGGCCTGCCCGCCGGCCAGAAACCTGCATCCAAATATCGCGTCTGTGCCCAGTGCCGCTTGGCTTATTATTGCAGTGTTGCATGCCAAGAGTCCGATTGGAAAGCTCGGCACAAAGTGTCCTGCATGGCATGAGCCAAGAAAAATGCACAGCACGTAGTACTACGGGCCGTGGCCTTTCTACAGCAAGCCGTGGCCAGCCAAGACATGCGCAATTCACTTCTCGCAGCCGCAGACAAG
Organism: Paulinella micropora; assembly: GCA_019918135.1. NCBI lineage: Eukaryota > Cercozoa > Imbricatea > Euglyphida > Paulinellidae > Paulinella > Paulinella micropora. Next base: position 17,221 of record WBZZ01005656.1, read on the forward strand.
GCGCAGCGTGACAGAAAAATGTGCGACGTGTTTCTGCTCGCGACAGTGCGCCCGGGTTGCCCGGAAATCACAATGGCGGCGCTGTCAGGAAAGATCTGGCACAGCCCAACCTGCAACCCCTGCGAGCCGAGGTCAAGGATGTGCCGCCAGAGATCGGCGTTTGTGTCGTGGTCGAAGCACTGCTCGAGCGCCTGTCCGAGAGAGGCGGGGTCGTGGTCTGGAAAAAGAGCATCACACCACTATCATTGGCAGAGCCGGGGGGGGCTGCTGCCCAGCCCGCTGGCGCGGGCTGGGGGGAGGGCAGGGGGGGATCGGGGGGCAGCAGGCCCCCCGGCGGGCTGAGCCGCGCCTTCAAGTTGGAGTGTGCCCGCTGCTCCCGCAAGGATTCCGCGACCGCGCCTTTGCTGGCTTGTTCCCGCTGCCGCCTCTCAATGTATTGCAACGCGGCCTGCCAACGTGCTCACTGGCAGGCCTTTCACAAGAGGCAGTGCCGCCCAACAGTACAACCAGCGATTGCAGCGGTCTTGGCCCTGGATTTACCTCAAAAGCACCTCGCGCTCAAGCGCAGCGGGACGTCGGGTGATCTTTTGCTTGAAGGTCGCTTGCTACTCCTAGAGGCAGTGCTCGACTTGGTGCGCTTGAATCCCGACACGGCCACGCTGCCGCAACAGCCCGCCATGAGAGAACGCATTTTTTTTTCAAGTTTTGTTCAGACAAGGCGCGCTTCGCGGCTGAGCTCTTGGCGCGGGGGCAAGGACCCGACTGCTTGCAAGCCGAACTGCAGAGCTGCGTGCCCTTCTTTCTGCAACCGCAGATCTTGTCTTTCTGGGCGCAAAAGCCATGAGGAGATTCTCTTAGAAATTCTCTTTTTTTGTGTTATTAAAACATCTTGGACGCTATCTATACAACATTATTAACAACGAGATCCGGGCGAACAACCTTTGTACCACGGACGGGGGAAAAAGGGAACACACAAGAATTCTTTTTTATTTTTACTTGTAACGCACCCTTCCAGCCCGCGCAAGCGGGCTGGGCACTATAATTCTGCTGCAGACAAGGGAGCTGCGATCAAGACCAAAACCAGACAGCCAAGGCCAACGGGTGTGGAGGAGGGCGACGAGGCCTGCCGCCCAAAAAGACTTGCCGTCTGGCTTGCCTGGGCGGAGGCCGAGGCTGAGCTTGACGACGTTGAAGAAGCCGAGGCTGAGGTTGACTCCGGCGCCGTCGTCGTCGTCGAGATCGCTGTCCAGTTACTGGTGCACAGCGGGGGCGGCGGGTTGGTACTCGACCCTGATTGAATTTCTTTAAGTCTTTCTTCTGCCGGCTCCTCCCGTGCCTGATCATTGTTCTCTCAAATTTTCTTTAATTAGAAATTACATTGTATATTTTCTAACTCTCCCTACCCCCGGCTGGGTCTTCTGCCTGCCTTTTATTCTTCCTCTTCCTTTCGAGCGGCTACGCCGCTTTTTTCCTTTGTACTCTTCAGCATAGGTGTGATAGACGTGGCATAGTCCCGCTGCTCGATGCGCTGCTTGGCCAAGGCATAGTTCATCAACACCAGGCTGTTGGTCACGCGCCATAGATCTCGCTCGACGTGGGTGGCTCGCTTATCTTCGGGGTGCACCGTCCCGCTCTTGGATTGAAGCCACTCTGTCAAAGCCTTGGGGCGGGGGGCCACATGTTCTTTGTAATCACCCGATCGTGCCTTGGCTAGCATAGCGCTTAGCACAGTCACCACGCGCTCCAGATCTAGCAACAGACCCTCATCTTTCCGCGTGCTCCCTGGCTGTGCAGAAAGCGGAGCTAGACCGCAAACCAGTGGATGATATGCAGGGGTTTGAAGCAGCATCTGTTGCCATACATCCAAAGCCTGCCCGGCTTGCTCTGCTTGTTGTGTAGGGCTCGCCGGTCCTTTTCTCTTTTTGCCATAAGAATCGCATCTGGGGGGTTCTTCTTCAGACATGAGCTACCAGAGAGAATACAGGAAACGTTAAGCGCAGAAAAAGAATTTTTTTAGCCTTTTTTCTTTTTCTCTTTTATTACTCTCTCTCTCTCTCTCTATTCCCCTGCCATACAAGGATGGCAGGTGTAGACTAACGTGAGCACAAGCGACCGCAGTAAATTGATGTCGTCTAACCCCCCCCCCCCGCCCCCCCCCCCCCACACACACACCCCCTTCTCTCCCCTTCCTCCCCTCTTGTCGTCGTCTCGGGGGCGGTGGCGGGCATACAGCAAGTTTACAAAACAAACCATGCCAGACGTAAAAGTCCACTACGTCGTCAAGGCCAAGAGCCAAACTAACGACGTCGTCCAGCAAGAACGACGAACTAGGCCGGACGGGCTTGTGCGGCTGTTGCTTAGATTCCCCCAGCGCATGCCCCCCGCGCGACCCGTGCCACAGCAGGTGGGGGTCGGAGCAAACGCTGTTAAATTTGAACAGCCGCTCGCGACAGGTGCTGTGCTTTTACCTGTCGAAAGAGGAGCCAACACAGCAGGCAGGACCGTTGCAGTTAGAAGCCCTGTTTGAGCTCCTGCGGCGAATAGGACGAAAACAAAGGTTGGTGGTGCTGGTCGTGCCAGCCCCCCAAACAAAGGAAGACAAAGTGCAGGCAAAGTCCGAAAATGTAGGACAAATGTTCGAAACGCTGGCGCAGCAGGTAGCAGAGAGGCTGGACGGCTATCTTCAACAACTGGAGACCAGATGCAATGGTACTTGGGAGGTGGATGAAGCTTTCTATGGTTTACGTGGCGTGTTTGCAGCACGGCAAAGAAAACTTCGCTGTGGTGCTAGACAACGAGCTACGGTATTCACAAGCAGACGAACTCAGGCATGAGCTGTGGAATCTGTTCTGGAGGCGGATCGACAGCGCGTTCAAGCACGGGTTTAGAGACGAGAATTCCTGCAGAGGATCCCTGGCCCACCTGCAGGCCGCTATCTTAGGCATGGCCTCGTACGGACAGCTGAATCTGTCTGATGCGTTTATAACACACAGCACCAAGGCCTTGTCACACAGTTGGTCCTTCTTGAGAAATCCCGGCGACTACCGGCCCGCGGCGCCAGAGCAGCGGGTCCTGCACATAAGCCCCAAGCTCATGCGACGTCGAGGAACGGGGTCGGGTACGGTGCCCTGCGAGTTCTTTACTGAAAACTTGACGCGCTTCTTCCAGCAGCACGAGCTGTCTCATGTTCAGCGGCTTGTGTTGAGCGACACCGACAACAAGACTCACCCCGGCGCCTTGATAATGCTGCATATGGCCCAGCATTGCTGCTACCGCGCCACGGAACTGTGTTGGGAGAGCGAGCGTTACGACGGAGACGGAGGCCGGGCCACTATATACACAGAGCGATGCCTAGGCCTGGCGCACCTAAAACACGTGCAGACGAGATTGCCGTCCATACTGGTCTTGGAGTGGTCCTTTACTCTTGTTGCCAGCGAGGCCCCGCAGCGCCTGCGCGTGGCCAAGATCGACAACCTCCAAGAGATTGTTATCGAAGCGTGGTTTAAAAAGGACGGTAGCTGCCCAGAGGGCCCTCTAGTAATTGTTATCGACGAGGACCCGGCGGACGCCCAAGCCGGGGGCATGGCTTGGAGAAAGGCCCACGGGCTCAAGATCAGTCAAGCAAACCCAGAGGCATCGCAGCTGCCGCCGCTCCTTATCTGCGTCCGAGCCGCGCACTTGGCTAACAAGGAGCTTCCTGTGATTGACATAACGGAAGTGAACACGCCTCGCGTTAGGCTTGAAGGAGCCGAGCTCTCGAGTGGCTGGCGGCCTCGTGTATACAGCTCAAGACTTCCAAGAAATTTGCTCAAACGGTCCTGGCGTCTAAAGGTCTTGCAGTAAAACTAATTAAAAAAAGAAGCCATTGGCTCCAAAAGCTTTTATTTTTTAATTAAAGACACACCAGTCATAGACCTGGGGTTTTTTCTGTATTGTAAACGTGTTATAGCTGGTCCGCTTGCCTTTCCCAATTCTTTTGCGCGATTACGACGTGGGCAACTAGAAGGACCAGCGCTCCTGGAATCGATCACACTAGCATCTTCTTCAAAGAGGAAAAAAAATCAAGAGAAATAGTGGACTGCTCTCGTACAAGGCCTTTTCCTGTCTAGGAAGAAAAAAGAAAGTGTGGACAGAAGAACGCCACACCCCCCTGGGAGGGGGGGGGGGGCACCCCCCCCGCCCCGCCGCGCGCGCTCTGTCTTGCCCTGCCATTTCCTTCCTCGTTCCGCCTTGCCCTTAGAACCTCCCACTCCGCCTCGCTCAGACGAGCCTGTGAATGAAGCCTGGCTTAGCTCCCGCTCCGTCTAAGCCGGCCGGCGGCGAGGGGCTACGGGTCCACCCTGTATCGTTCGAGAAGCACCGGGTGCAGCTGCTCAATGCCTGCGCGGGCCTGGGCAAGACAGAAGCGGGTTTGGTGGCGGTAGCCAAGGTGTTGAGGGAGGACGCAAAAGCCTGGGTAGTGTGGATCCCCGGCCGAGTTCTGCAAGCAAGAGAGACGGCGGCCCGCCTAGCAGCGACGCTGACCGCGATGGGGGTGGGCCGCAGCCGACCTTGCGTGTTTGAGGATGAGCCCTCGCGTGCGCGTGAGGCGGCCGTGTTGATTGTGCGGCAACAGGAGCTGGCCGAGCTGCGCAGTACCAGCGCCGCGCGCCTGCCGGCGCTGGTGGTTTGTGACGACGTCGACCTCATGTTAGGGCAAAGCGTGGACGCGGCCATCAATGGCTGGAGGTTGGAGGAGAACAATCAGGCGTTGTTGCTGCTTTGCTCTGGGGCCCCAAGGCTGCTGCTGACCGCGACTGACAGCACAAGAAGCTCGCAGACGCACGATTTCTTGCTGAGCCCCGGGGGCGGCGTGTGCCGCCGCCCAGGAAGTAGCGAGGCGGAGGGGCAGGCCGAGGTGGAGCTGCATCGGTACACGTACGTGCCGCCTTGCCACCAGAGGGGCCTGTTCGTTGAGACAGACTTGCAGAAATTCGAGGCCGCGATCGTGGAGGGAGTGCGTGGCAGGCAGAAGATCGCGGTAGCTTGCCAGACTCCGAGTGCTGCCCTGGCGCTTTTCGCACGGCTGCAAAGCCTGCTGCCTGAACTGGCCGCGCAGACGTGGGCGCCTGCGATGGGCGGGGCCGCCCCGCCTGCCGCCAGTGGCGGCAGTGCCGCGGCAGTCGCGGACGGGACGAGGCTGTGCCTGCTGACCGAGCCAGCGCCCGGTCCTGTGCGCGGGCCGGCCGGGGGCCTAGCCGCTGCGGTGGACTGCCTTTTTCGGGGGCGCGGGGTGGCGCGCGTACTGCTTTACTGCCAAGTCCTGTGCTTAGCCGGGGCCGTCCGAGAGCGCGTAGACTCTGTGTTCTTGTACTTGGGCGACGAGGGGCGGCGGGCTAGGGGCGCACCCGCCCGGGTGCTGAAGCAGATGCTGACGAGGTTCCAGAACCTAGGGAACAACTGCGTGCGAGCGTACCTGGGAGCCGGCGGGCTGGACCCCCCGCGCACGTTTGAGCAAGACAAGCACCGGGAGTACGAGCACGACGACGCTTTTGCGCGGCTCCTGCGGGACTATCACAGGGAGCAGTTGTTGACGTGCGAGAAGAACGCGGTGTGGGAGTGGCTAGTGCGGGACTGGGACGTGGTGCTGCACGCGCCGCCGATGATGATGCGCGCGGTAGTAGCAGAACAGGGAACGCGGCCGGCGGCGGAGCCGCACGTGGGGCAGGGGCTGCTGCTGCGGGCACTGGCGTGCGTCACATGTGGCCGTGCGGAGACGATGAGCGCGGGGAAGCTGCTCGCGTGCGGCCGCTGCGGGCTGTGGCTCTATTGCGACAAGAGCTGCCAGCGCGTGCACTGGCGCGGGGGACACCGGCGCAGCTGCCAGTCGGCGGAGAACAGGGCGCTGAGTGCAGTAATAGAGCTGAAGCTGCCGCGCCTCTACCTGTCTTGGCGGCGGAACAAGCCGCTGACAACCCCTGTGAGCAAGGGGCGGGCCTTCTTGATTGAGGCAGTGTTGGATATGGTTAGGCTCGATCCAGTGCGCGGGGACCTGCCGCTAGACTTCCGGGGCAAGCCTGCCGAGGCGGTGTGGAAGGAATGCCAAAAGAAGCTCAAATATGCGGGCAGCCTCTTCAACGAGGCGGGCGGGTTCGACTGCATGCAGCTGGAGCTGCACTCCTGGACTCCTGACTTCTTTGTACGAGACGTGGACACTGCTTGGGACGGGATAGGGACGTGGCGCTGCTGACTTTTATTAAACAAGTTTTTGCTTTTTTTGCCTTGTCTTTTCTATTCTTCCTCTTCCTTTTACAGCGGTGCCGGATCATTGTTCTCTCAAATCTCCTTTAATTAAAAATTACATTGTATACCCCCGGCAGAGTCTTGCTACACGGAGCAGTCCGCCGGACAAGGTAACGCCCACGCTCATTTTCACCTTGGGGGTTGTTTTCTTGGATAAAAACTCTTCCCCCTCCCCCCCAAAGGGGGGAGTCTTTACTCGACCTACCCGCGCCGCGCCTTTTTGCGCTTGCGCTCCTTGTCCGTCCCGCTTCTTTTCTTTTTCTTTTGTCGACTGGCTGCCGCCCTGTCGACGCGCTTCCCACTCTCCTGCCACATCTTGTCGTGAAGGCTAGCCCAGTCATGACGGACGTCATGGACGTGAGTTTTCGCAATTCTGAACGTGTTGTAGCTGGTCCGCTTGCCTTTCCCAATTCTTTTGCGCTTCTTCTGGCCTGTCTCAACCATAGTGTAACCTATGTTGGAGAGTAGAAACTTGGCTAGCTGCTTGCATCTAGTGCCTAGCTTCTTGGAGCTGCTTCCCTCCTCCTCCTTGTCGTCGGATACCCCCGGCTGTGCATCCCGCGCCTGCTGCGCTAGCTTTCGTAAGAGTTTCTGTTTCTCATATAGAACAGATAAAGGATAAGAAGTATCGGAGTCTGCCAAGAGCTGCTCAAGCGAGGAAGCGCCAAAAACCTTCGTGGCTAAGCGATTTACGGCTCGGTGCATGGCCAGAGCAGATGCTGCCTTGATCGGGATGGGTTTTTCAGTCTTTTCGTCAAGCCGCACGGCGTCCGTTTTTGGGCCCAAAACAATCGACAGGTTGTCAAGGCTCGCGACGGCTTTCTTGGCCTGTGCAAGCAATTCCTTCATTCTCCTGACCCATTTCCAAACCCTCCACTCCACATCTATCTCGTCGCCACCGTGCTCTGCCAACTCGCTAGACACATCTTGACGTAATTTCTTGCATTTTTCCAGCGACCCCGGGTATCGCTGCAGGACGCGCAGGATTGCGAGTTCTGCTATTTCGTGGTCGAAGAGACGCTCACGCTCTTTGCCTTCGAGAAACTCCACTCGTGTGCGCACGCTCTGCTCTGTTAAGTCACACCAGGAGATGCCGTACCAGATGACTACTTCGTCTGGCAGCAGCACTGGCGCCCGCGCGCGCTCTGCCTTGCCCTTTTCATCGGGCATCTCTGCCCCTGGCTCCCCTTCTCCTTCTCCTCTTTCTTCTTGCCTGCCGTCCCTGCCATTTCCTTGCTCGTCCTGCCTTGCCCTTAGAACCTCCCGCTCCGCCTCGCTCAGGTAGGGAGGCAGAACAATGTCAGTCCCGTTTCTTCTCTTTCTCTTTTGTCGACGGGCCGCCGCCTTCTCGACGCGCTCCCCACTCTCCTGCCACATCTTGTCATGAAAGGTAGCCCAGTCATGGACATGAGGTTTCTTCTGGACTGTAAATGTGTTATAGCTGCTCCGCTTTCTATTGATCTGCCTGCGCTTCTTTTGGCCTGTTTCAACCATTGTATAACCCACGTTGGAGAGTGAAAATTTTGCTAGCTGCTTGCAGCTAGTGTCCAGCTTCTTGGAGATGCTTCCCACCTCCTCCTTGTCGCCCGATACACCAGGCTGTGCATCCCGCGCCCGCTGCGCTAGCTTGCGCAAGAGTTTTTCTTTCTTGTATAGAACAGCCAAAGGATAAGCGGTCTCAGAGTCTCCCAAGAACTGCTCAAGCGAGGAAGCGCCAAAAACCTTCGTGGCTAAGCGATTCACGGCACGGTGCATGGCCAGAGCAGAGGCTGCCTTGATCGGGATGGGTTTTGCAGTCTTTTCGTCAAGCCGTGCGGCGTCCGTTTTGGGGCCCAAAACAATCGACAGGTTGTCAAGGCTCGCAGCGGCTTTCTTAGCCTGTGCAAGCAAATCTTGCACCCTCCTGGTCCATTTCCAAAGCCTCCACTCCACGTCTATCTCGTCGCAACCGTGCTCTGCCAGCTCGCTAGACAGCTCTTGGCGTGATTGTTTGAGCTTCTCCAGCGAGCCTGGGTAACGGTGCAGGACTTTTAGTATCTCCAGCTCCGCGCTGTCGGTATTTGAAAGGCTTTCCCTAGCTATGATTGTTTGAATTCGGTCCTGCACGCCCTGCAGGGTCAAGGCGTGCCATTGAATGCTCTCCGTGATCGCTAGGCTATCTGCTGACAGACTGGCTGGCGGCGGGCGCTTTCTCTTTTTATGCTCTCCGCTTCCCATCTGGTTGTTGCTCGCCTTGTGAACCTCACAATCATTCTCATAGCCATCGTCAGGCGGAAGTTCGTGCAGCAGCGACGTGGCGCTCGCCCTTGGCTTTCTACGAACCTCGTGCTCCCATGCATAGAACACGCGGCAGCCAGCCGGCATTTTTCTACGAATAAAAAACATGCGGGACATGGTCTTTCGGTAGAGATCTCGGCGCTCTGTGTGCTGTGGGTGGTCTGGCGGGAAACCGTGAAAGAGGTTTCCATGAAACTCGTACACAACGTGACGAGCAGCGTCGTAGCCGTCCACCCTAAACCGCGAGCCGGGGACGCGAAGCTCACTTCCCTGAGGCAGGGAGCTACCGGCGACAAAGTGTAGGTGCTGGATTTTCCAGCCAGGGTTAGCTTTTTCTAGGCTGTCCCAGAAGCTGCACGCGATCTTTGAGCCACCCCGCGTAGACCCAGAGATTAGCTTGCGCCCGGGGGTATGCTCCGTGCCATTGCCTCTAGTGCTGCTACCACCGCCGCTGCCGCGGCTGGAAGAAGAAAACGCTTCTGTGCTCTCTCTGAGCTGGGACAGGGGAGTAGGAAGGGGTTTGGAAAGAGCGCACAAGATATTATCACCTACATACACACACATCAAAATAGAAACAGCTAAATGTGTGAAAGCAGGCACATGCAGAAAGAAGAGCGTGCCATCTCTGTGCTTCTTCCTCACAAAGATGCAGACCTTCAAATAAAAACAAACATGCTTTGGACTTTCTTCTAAACTTGACCTTGATCGTCTTGCTTGTTCTCGACGATTTCTTGTTTGTTTTTATTTGAAGTTACTCCCCCTTCATGCGCAAAACTTGAGCTGGCGGTCGGAAGTTGCGGCGAGAATAGGAAAACCGAGCAGGACTGCTCGAGAAAGAGCTTGTGGCGCGTGCTTTCGGGGAGCAGAAAGGAGGCTTTGCAGACGCATCGAGTGCATTTTTTGTTAAAGCAGGCGATGCTCATTTCGGTTTGGCTCAGAGTCACAAACAAGTTGGATTTCGAGTGTCGCCAAGGACGGAGTGACGGTGTCCGACCTCGACTGCGTGTTGGAAAGGACAAATGGCAGTGCCCTTGATTGTGTACGCCTGGAGGTATCCCCGGGGATCCCAGATGACGTTTCCAAACTCGACATCGACCCCCAAGTAGGGCGCGACGTGTGCCAGCAGAAGAGAGCTCATCTGTACCTGAGAATAGCGGCCGGCCCCCCCCTGAAGGAGAGCAAAGCCTGGCCCGTGAGAAGGCCCTGCCCAGGGAGCTCGGCGGACTTTGCCGGTGAGCTCCGAGCCCCAAAGCAGACCCTCTACCACCTGCCAGGATTGGCTTGCTAACTCCCCAAGCCCCAATATACCAGTGCGGGGTAAATTACGTTCCTCTAAGAGCGCCGAGGCGCCCTGATCGCGCCAGGCGGGCCCCGCCCGTGTGGCGTTGGTTTCGCCGGCGCTGCACAGAGCTACAAACTCGTCTATTTCGGCATCAGTCATCTGGCTGGCGGAGCGAAAAAAGAGGGTTTTAGCTAAAAGCCCGAGTGGAGGATCGTGAATTGCAATAAAAAAGCTAGGTGCAACTGGTACGCGGAATTCGTAGCGCCCAAACGGCAGAAGTGTGCGCCAGGCCCTGCCGCTCTTCTGGTAGATGGAAAAATCAACGATGGTCGACAGGTCAAGGTCAGCGAAAGACGGGCAAAGGCGCGCAAAGTCGGCGACGGCTTGGTGCACTAGGACGCCGGCACTTGCACGTTCCAACACGAGCTGAGGGAAGATGATGTGGTACGAGGGTTTGTGGTACTCGGGGGGGTTCTGCCACCATTCTACTAGGCCGTGGCTTTCAAGTACATGGTTGGTGCAGACAGCCCAGGCCTGGGTGGGAGTATGTGTGCCGGCGGTGACTAGACGCACAATGATGATGCGAGCCAGCACGACAATAAAACTTTTCAGGAAGCACGAGAAGCGTGCTGGTGTGAGCTCAAAGGTCTGGCGCGCGTCCAGCACGACTACCAAGGCAGACGGGTCGTGCATAATCTGTGCTAGGGAAAAGTGGTTGAGCTGTGATGCATATGGGCCACACGCTAGCCTGCGCAACAAGCCTGCAACTAATTTCTGTTCGCCATGCCGAAGGTGGAGCTTTTCCCCGGGCAAGCCGTCGAGGATAAAGTTAGGCATGGCCTCTTGGTTACGCACGCGGAGAGCGCCTGTTTCCAGCACACGATGGACAAGCCGAACCAGCTTTTGAGCCTGGTCCCAGCCTCCTTGCAGGGGAAAGGAGGTCATAAAGAGGGTTTGGGAGTGTGTGGGATTGTGTGCCTTTTTTCTGTTGCTTCTTCCTTTATTTTGGTCAGGAATTGATTTGCGGGATGAAGGGGTGGGGGAAAGGGGAGAGGGGAGAACAAAGCAGGGGAAGGGGCAGGAAAAGAGAAGAGTACAAGGCAAAAGGGGGGGGGGGGAGGGTGGTCGATCCCCGCCCATCCCCCTTTAAATCCTGCCCTTGCCGTCCCCCCCCCCCCCCCCCGCCCGCTGTTCTCTAGTCAAAGAAGAAGTCTTTGGTAACAGCGCAGGAAGGAATGGACGACGCACAACAAGTCGGTCGGTTTGCCAAAAAATTTCGAGATCTCTACCCAACTCACAAAGACCATTTCGGCACAAGTCTCCGGGTGCGTGCTGCTGGTGTTGATACTATGGATGACTTAGAGTTAGGCCAAACACTGCTGGCTGATTGGAAGAAGACAAAGGCACCCCCCAAGTCAAACCCCTGCCTGTACTAGTTTGTGCAAGGCGCGCTGCACGCCAACCGTCCCCCAACTGGTACACAGTAGCTGACTTAGAGTCCGAGTACGAGAAATACAAACCGGAGTGGCTTAAGGCGCAGATTCACTGGGCCGCCGGATATGTATGGGACAATTTCTGTCATCGTTGCTAACTAAGCGTAGGGACCTCATCGTAGTAAACGACAACGGCACACCCCCTCCCACCCCGACGGTCGCCCTCCCCACATACACGTGGGACGAGGTCTGTAAAAAAGCAGTTGCATACACGCAAAAAAAATACAAACACTGGCCTGAGGCGACGGGCATCAATTGGCCCGATTTCTTGCGAGTTCTCGTCAAGGAGCAGGCCGTGCGCCTCGTGCCCGTTCCGCCCCCCCAAGGGCACCGTGGGGGGGTACGGATTTGCTGATCTTGGCCAGCAAACTGAACAATCTGATTGAACAAGGCACCCCAACTTCGGTGGAAGCATACGAGGCGGCCGAAACAGAACTGCGCAACGCTGCAACACGTCTGCCAGCCAAAATGAAAGAAAAGGCGACAATGTGGAACGAACTAAACGTCAAAGCACTCGCAGATGCGGCATGCAAGATCGCACGGGAGATGATACGATAATGTCTCTTAGCTTTTGGCACTAGTATCTTTATTTTACACACACCTGATTCTTTTTTTTTCAAATAAAACTTTCTCGACGACACATTCTAAAAGCACGACGGCAGATCCGCTTAGGTCTCGCGTTTCTTGGCCAACCGGTCGCCCTTTGCGGCCGCGCGGCCGAGCCAATCGGCGGCGGCGGCGGGGTCCCGGTCGACGCCGCGCCCCTGCGCTAGATAGAGCCCCACTTTCTGGGCGGCCCTGAGAACGCCATTTTGCGCCGCCAGCAGGTAGTACTGGAAGGCCAGGGCGTCGTCCCGGGACACGCCGTGCCCGAGGCTATAGCACATGCCGAGGTTGCAAAAGGCGCGTGGGTGTTTGCTGGTCGTGGCCGCCCGCAGCCAGAGCTCAAAGGCCCGCGCCCGGTCGCGGGGGACTCCCTTGGCTAAGTAGTAGCAGGACCCCAGGGTATTGAGGGCGCCCGCGTGGCCCCGCCCGGCCGCGGGCGCAAACCACCGCAACGCGGCGTTCAAGTCCTGCGCTACACCCTGGCCGTGGTAGAAACAGCGCGCAACGTTATACTGCGCCTCTACGTGTCCTTGCTCCGCGGCCCGGCGGTACCATTCCACTGCCTTGGTGTCGTCTCTGGGGGCGCCGACCCCACCAGCGTAACACTGCCCCAGCCTGAATTGCGCAGCTGCGTTTTTTTGTTCGGCCACCCGCGTAACAGACTCCCAGTTGGCACTGCGCCGCCGCGTCGTTTTGTTCTGCGGCTCGCGCGAGCCATTTGGCAGCTGCCCCATGAAAGCACTCCGGTACGTGTTCGCGCGTGTGTGGGTACGACGACTCCTTTTGCATCGGGCACCGTCTTTCTTGTTTAAATTAGTCAATCACACACACACACTCTCCCTCTCTCTCTCTCTCTCTCTCTCTCTCTCTCTCTCTCTCTCTCTCTCTATGCTCTGTCTCTGTTTCCCTTTGGTTTCCGCTTCCGGCCCCCCCCCCCCCTCCGCCCCCCTCCACCCCCCCCCCTCCCCTCTTTCAGGTGGCACAACCGAAAAGCCAGCCGATACTGTATTGTATGCAAATACCAAGTAACTGCGCCATAACCCTCGGGGGTAGAGAGCTCGCTGAGGTCGGCAGAAAGGCAAATGGAAAAAAAGAGAATGCCCTGCATAAATCCTGCCACGTGCTGGGGTCCAATGAGCGGCAGAAAAACTCGCCTTTGTTGGTGGGTTTTCATAGCAGCTGTTATTCTGGGTCTTATATTAACCATCGCTCTTTTAGTCACGACTAAATCTAACTCGCGAGACCAGGTGCAATGTGCTGCAAACCGGTCAGAGCCCGACTATCTTGAGGGGTCTAGCTTCGTGGGCCCCAATCTAACCCGCTTGGCGGGTGCTGTCTCGTTGTATGACACGAGATCTCAAAAGTGTGTGAGCGTGGTGCCAGCCCCGGAAGGCAACGTGTCTGAACCTGCCTGGTTGCAGCTGCGGCTGCAGGAATGCAGCACCGACAACGCTACGCTGCAGACCTTTGGACTTTTCAACGCCTCGAGTTCCAGTGCTTGCGCCTCGTTCAAAAAGCCGTCTTTTGAGCAGGACGGACTCGTTGACGACAGGATCGGCTTCCATATGCTCTTGTACAATTATACTGCAAGTCGAAATATCTACGGGCTTGCGCCAACCACCGATAACCCTGACTGCCGGGAGTGTCTGGGGATGAAGAAAATCACCGACTTCAGCACAATGTATCCAGCCCTTGGCTGGTGGATCGCGTACGAAGAACGCAACTACCCAATCTACGGGAAGTGTATTCTATTGCAACAGCCAATGCCCAGGCTATGAGCTACACATATGCTAGCGTACATGACAACGAGATCCGAATGAGCAAGCTTATTGAGACGATCACGACGACGACTCAGTCAACTACACTATCGGCGAACATTCATCGACCGCGATCAGGTTAAACTTGGCATCGTTTTAGACGAGGACCCAGAGAACGAGGAAAACGACCTCGTAGTTCACCAGCTCGGTACGACCTCAGACAAGAACCCTCTCTTCCGTCCCATCTACGAAGACACAAAGGACCAAACAACTATCCAATGCTGGGGTAATCCCTTGGCTCACTGGAAGCCCCTTCTCTTCGACACAACAAACGATCAAGTCGTTCATCGACACATCGAGTGGCGCTCTCACAAGACCAACAAAGACAAAGGCCGACTTCCCGCCAGCGTTCTTAAGCGTCTCAAAGGCCCTCTCATCACCGGCGAATCCTTCCCGCTTCATGTCTTCCAGAAAGGTAAGCAAGCTACATCAAAGGAATAGCAACCTCAACACTCTCAAGTGGGTTTTACCCATCGTACCGGCTTCCCCCGCCACAGCCCAGCGCTTTTCCCACTTGACCCGCCATCGTCCCTAGACAAGCTACGCCACGACCAGAGTATCCCTGTAAGTCCTTGGTCGCCTTTTATGCCTGCAGGTCAACAATCATCCTCATCGAATCTGAACACCTCAGTGATTATATTGGCATGGCATAATTGGTGCATTAAATTTGGTTCATCTCGGCTGTGCGATACATGGCCACCTAGCTTCCTACGGCTCGGCGTCAGCTCCCGATATCAACGCATCGCTACTGCGCCTCAATTGTCTCAGTCCCGCTTCCGCATCCCGATATCCAGCCCGGCTGATCTCCGTCTACATTGCGCTACACATCGACGCATTTCTTTTTCATCTTCTTAGGTTTAAAGAGACACATCTTTCTCTTTTCTCCTTTTCCTTTTTCTGAGACAAGTCACTGACCAATCGTCAGTCACTCACCCTGTACGCAACTCTACTCAACCGTTAGGTCTGGGGGGGTTAGCTATCAGACTGAGCACTTTAACGACCTGCCAAAATCACAACCGTTGACATTATAATGTTTTTGACCGATCCGTTAGATTGAAGGCTCCTCTGCACGACGTTTCGACTTCACTAACTAGCTTTCGATTTCGTCCAGGAATGACTTCAAACGATTTAATCAAAGTTTTTACAGCAAATGCTATTTTTCCCTTCTCTGCTGCCTTTTCCCCATGATATGCAGAAAAAAGTAAAATAGGTGAATTTTGGGGAACACAGTCAAGAGAACATAAAAATGATATTTGCAGTGCACTGCGTGCACAGCCATTAGGCTCAGAAAGACTTTCCCAAATGAAAGTTCAGGACTTCCTCTTCAACACCAATGACTTGAACTTGAAGCCACCTTCAAGTACTTTGCACATTTAACTTCAAGTGTCGCATAACAGCTACTCACAATCTACGTTCACCCAAGATCGTACTTTGCAAACCAAGTCTGCAAATCAGTAGAAATCAACGTAAATAAACGAAGTGACCTCTCAGCAGATGATTTACTGGTATTTCACCTACTCTTAGGAGTTAGGGCTGTTTGCAGGCATAGAGTCTTTTAATAAGAGTTCGTTGTGTATTTATCCATTGGGGTTGTATCCAAACTCACATCAGTCACGTCACGTAGTATTAATATCAGTATAAGAACAGAGGATTGTGTTACTAGCGGAGCACCGAGTGGATTGAATCATAAGTTTGTTGTATATATTAAAGCCGTGACTTGAAGAGGCATCAATAAATATTAATATTAATATATTCTTTTACTACCGACCAGAACTGGCAAAATTTTTACAGTCTTTTATAGCCTCCGATGATCTCTTTGATACCACTCAGCTTCCATTTTATCTCTTCAACTTCCCACTTCAAACTATTAATATCAACTTCCTACGAGTGGCAAGTATTTTATTAATATTATTGATAAAACAGTATTTTTTTTTCTTTTTTTTCAAACTTTTTTTTTCAACTTTTTTTTTTGTTGTTGTTGATATTAATATGATTAATAACTTGGGGAAAAACTTTAAAAAAAACACTGAAAAGTAGGAAAAGAAAAGAAAAACAAGAAGTGAATGAGAGAGAGCATGAAAAAGCCTCCGAAGAAGAAGAAGTGAAAACCACGGCTCGGAGAGACCGTATACTACCGTATAGTGCTACGGTACTATTAATACCTGGTAGGTTTGGGGCTCCAGTACAAACTTGAAAAAATTTAATTAACCACTCTCAGGGTTAAGGACTGCCCAAGTTTCAAGAGTCGACGTGTTGACAATAGAACTGCGCTAACATGTGCCTCGTTGCGTCCGCTCCGAAGTTCAACAGCAACTTGATGACTCAACCCATAGCTCAATGGTCTCAGTAAATTTAATACTAGATGTTGAACCGTGCAGGCTCTTTGGCAGGTCTTAGGCTGTGAGTGGTGCCGTGTCCGAGGCTCGGCGGCCCAGGTCTCTGTGAGAGTTGCTGTGTCAGTCTCAGGCTCGCTGGTCCAGACTTCCTTCCTTCCTTCCCTCATTCCTTGCTTGCTTGCTTAGTTACTTACTCACTCATACTTAATTTTTGATTTACTTGCTTACTTGTTTTCTTACTTCAATAATTTCAAGCAGCCGCAGCTAGCTGCCTCGGGCACCAGAGGCACACTGCAAACCATTCTCATTCCTGCGCGGACATTTATTAGGTATTTTTGTCAGCGTTGAAATACTGTTTGATGGCTTTCTCACGACGCTGGTCACAGTGGCAGCGGTTACCTTGAATGTAGTCTCTTATGCCGCGCCCTTCGTATACTCATTTTATCCCCACCAACTGAGGGGGAATGAAGACTGCCTACAACAGAGCTAATACACAGCGTAGCATATCTGCACCGCTATAACGCAGGTGATGACTTGCATGGGAATGCCCATCCATATATAATCAGAGAACTTATAACCTCCGATTGAATAAACCATAAGGTTGGTAATGTAGCCTATGGGGGTGGCGAAGTCTGCACTTCCAGCCATCATCAGCATGTAGATGACAGCATAAATCGACAGCCCTGAGCTTTGCGACGCCTGATATGCGATCGGATACATAAGCGCCACAGTAGCTTGATTTGAGACGAATGGATTTAAAATTGCTACGCACAGATACATACCGTACATGAGGCTAAGGTTGCCTAATGGCGCAAAAATGGACAGGAGATTGAGGGAGATAGCACGAGCCAGTCCACTATTCTCCATGGCGAACGAGAGACCAATGCTGGAAGCGAACATAACCATGGTGTCCACAGGGACTGCAGCTCGAGCTGCCTTGGGGGTCATGAGGCCTAGGCCCCAATACACAAAGGATGCAATCAGTGCAGTCATGAAGAAGCTCCAACGGTCCGGATAAATAGTTGGAACAGAGAAAGCTACTGCGAGAACAGCAAGTGCAAGGATCATCAAACAATAGTTATAGCTAGGCTTGCGGGCGGACTCGCCCACGATGGTGGTAACAGCGAAATAGTGGTGGTCAGAGCCGAAATCGTTGACAAACTTGTCACCACGCGCCTCCAGCAGCAGGTTGTCTCCCGCTTGCAGCACTACGTCACCTAGCTTCTGGTTTACCTATTTTATTGCACACATGAGAAAAGTTTGCACACATAAGATTTTTTTTTTTTTCATTTCGACGACAGCATTATTCACCATGGCCATTACCATTAACCATTATCATCATGAGCATGATCATCTTCATACCCGCTCACCATCGCGGTGGATTGCCAACACGGCGGCTCCAAAAGCTTCTCGGAAATTCGACTCACGGACAGTCTTTCCGGACACAGCTGAGCGACTAGCCACCACTGCTTCGATAAGATACTTCTTGGGGGGCACTCGAGCGATCCCCAGCAAAGCTTTACTTGTCAAGGATTTTTTCAGCGACTTGTTCATGTACCGAAGGGACCTAAGTGGCATGCTGCGGGGAGAGCCCCGTTGAGAGCTCAGTTGCTCTTTCTGATCGGGAGGAACAGACTCAGCGAAGAACATGTCGATGTCCACTTCCGACGCAGGGACAAGACCAGGAAACTGCCAAAGATTGTTAACGGTGCTAGTGTCACCAGAAAAATAGAGCATATCTCCTTGTTCGATTTTGGTCTGAGGGTCAGGAGCAGCAAGCACTGACGTCCCAGTTGGACCAGTATCATCATTAGCAGACTTACCGTCTTCTCGATTTCCATCATCTCGATTTTTGTCGTAAATAAACTCGACTGACATCTGAGGGTCGCCAGCAGCAAGCTCCGACGTCCCCGTGGCGCCAGTATCAACAGGAGCCTTACCATAATCTCGATTTCTATCGTACACAAAGAAACACACAACATTACTTTCTTGCGCACAATCGATTACGCCATTTTAGGATTTGAAAAAGAAAAACATATGGAAGTTGGACCGCGTGAAATCTTCCGCGGAGGCTTCTTTTGATTCGCGCGCTTCTAGTTGTTCGCGGCCCAGAGCTGGCACGGTCCACTGCGCAGCGCGTTGGATTTCAAAGAGAAACAAACCCTGCAGGCGCCGTAGTCCTGCTTCTTCGATGGTTTTCCCCACCAAGGGCGACGCGGGCGCCACCACTGCCCCCACTACATACTTGCGCGCGTTCTTCATAAACGCACCGGACGCACTCTCACGCACGGGAAGGATGAAAGGCAAGAACAAAATCACATAGAGGCAACCAACGATCATGGTCGGGGCGCCCACTTTGGTGATGCTGAAGAGGCCAAGCTTGATATCAGGGTTAGACGCCAAGGCCAAAGACGCCACTACCTGTATGCATGTGTATGTATGCATGTGCGAATGTATGTACGTATGTATGTATGTATGTATGTTGTATGTATGTATGCATGTATGTATGTATGCATACGTATGCACGTATGCACGTATGCATGTATGCATGTATGCATGTATGTATGTATGTATGTATGTATGTATGTATGTACCAGATTTGTAGAGGTCCCGAAGATTGTCATGGTGCCTCCGAGGATAGCCATGTAAGAGAGAGGAATGAGGAGTTTGGAGGCGGGGATGTTGATCTTGCGGCTCCAGCGCAGCACGACGGGAATGAGAATGGTGACCATGGGAGTGTTGGTGATGAAGAAGCCTACATACGGACATAACATACATAACATACATATTTACATTCATATATACATGCATGCATACATACATACATACATACATACATACATACATACATACATACATATATACACACTGACCGTGCAGCGCGACTGGAGAGAGGCGCAACAGAGCCATACGCAAGCTGCGCGGTGTACCCAGAATCTTGTCTCCTGACTCACACAAAAAACGAAAGTGACAGACGAGGAAATGGGACGAAGGAAATGGGTATTTTTGCTGTGGTCTTCATAGCCCCCCTTCCCTCCCCCCCCCTCTCTCTCTCCCTCTCGTACCTGCTAGGTCTACAATACCACTTCTTCCCATGGCCTGTGCCACCACGAACAGCACGCCTACAGTCGCGATGCCTAATAGTAGTAATAATAATAATAATAATAATAATAATAATAATAATAATAATAATAATAATAATAATAATAATAATAATAATAATAATAATAATAGTGCTTCTCTGTCAATGGCTGATGCATTTCTGCACATGCGCCTCCATCGTCTCACCCGTGAGGGGAGTACGAAGAATTGACGATAAGCTCTAATGACACCCCCGC
Organism: Paulinella micropora; assembly: GCA_019918135.1. Lineage (NCBI taxonomy): Eukaryota > Cercozoa > Imbricatea > Euglyphida > Paulinellidae > Paulinella > Paulinella micropora. The sequence goes on from WBZZ01005656.1 coordinate 36,652, forward strand.
AAGGGCAGCTCCAACACTTCCAGACGGGCCGGTATGTTCAATGAAAATACTGGTCCAGAAATAGACCGGTATGTTCAATGAAAATACTGGTGGCACCGACGGGAATCGAACTGGCGACAGGGCCCAGATGGTAGAACTTGACCACTGGGCTATCACGGTGTCCAATAATAATAATAATAATAATAATAATAATAATAATAATAATAATAATAATAGACTTATCAGTCAATTGGCCTTTGATCCTGTCGGACATGTGCCTCCATTGGTAGCACGGGGCCGTTCGGTGACGCGGCTCCGCTCCAAAGACTCGACTGGCGGTGCAATGTGCAAATGAGCGTGCTGTGCATGTGCAAGTGGGTGCAAGGAGTGAGAGGAGTTATCTGCCGAGAAGAAGTCCGCGACGCTGCGCTGACCTCCACCTACAACAGATCTAGCCAGACATTCTACCTGACTAGGCCTTCCCCTCCTCCTTCTACCCACCTCCTGAACGACCGTGAGGTCGATCACCACCTCCTCCTCCTCCGCCCCCTCTGCCTCCCTGATCTGCGCCTCCAACTCCTCCCACGCCTTCCAGATGGTGGCAACAAACCTTCCTAACTCCTCCTCCACCTCTTCTGGGACAGGGATAAACAAAACGCCGAGCATCGCCGCCATCTTTTCATCCTCCCCCTTCAGCCATTCCTCTTTGAAGAGCCTCATCTCCTCCTCCGCCTCCCGCAGTTCCCTGTGATAAAGCCCTCCTCGATTCAGCACGAGGGGCTGCCGGGCTTGGCCTCATCGATAAACTTAAACAGTGCCTCACGAGAGCTCGCGAACGTTGGGCAATGCAGCAGGAAGTGACGTAACGACTCGTTAACCTCAGTGCCACACAAGGCGAAACAGCTTGAGCAGTCCGGCGAGCATGAACCAAATTTGGATCAGTAGAGGCGAAGGCGATTGTTGCAGCTCAACAATCGCCTTCTGATAAGGTTGTGACTTCCCCCCTCCAGCGCCGCCAACATGGGAAAGCAGAGCGGGAAGACATCTGGCTAAGCAGCACCCTAAGCCCATCAGAGGGCTTAGCCTGCCGCTCCCAGCCAGCTACTTCCTGCCGGACAGACCATTGCTTTACCACCTCGTTCCAGTTCGCCAGAGCGGCCCGCCAGTCCTTATCATCTACCGTGCCATCTTCGTTCACGACCCGCTTGAGCGCGTCCAAGCCCTCCCGCAGCCTGTGATATGCTAAGATCAAATTTTCCGTATCTTCCTTCCGTTTGCACCGACCCGTGTTGTAAAGCCTGCGTGTTAGCGCTGTGTTGCCCAGTAACTCGATGCGCCCTAGGAACCGAAGCCGGGCCGCCTTGGCAAGGATGCTAAAACTCGGCGTGCGGCCTAAACCTCTGGTGATGCAGCCGCTTGTGGGCGTACCAACACCCAAGATGACCCGCAGGGGCGCTACCAATGCGCCCTCCAGCTTACTCAGCTTGTTGGCGCCCGGCAGATCCCAAAAAGCCGATGCGTAAAGCAACTTTGCGCCAACCATTTGCTGCCAATTCATCAGCCGAAGACGCGCTGGAACTTCGTGGGCAATCCAGAGGGGGTAGTAGGCAGCCGTTCCCGCTACAGTGATTTCCGCCGCCCGCTTCGCTTGCGGTTTATCGGAGAGGGTGTCCGTGAGCAGAACTCCCAGGTATTTGTAGTGGTCGGTGACGTTGAGAACCTTCCGGAACCTCACGCACGGGGGCGACTTTTTTGACTTGGCGTGCCCGTATATCGGCATGACTTCCGTCTTGCCCGGTTTCAGGTTGATTTCAAGCCGATAGTCCTCCAGGAATGTCGCCACGACATTTACAATCTGTTGAAGCTCCGTGACACTATGCGCAATTACCGCAACGTCGTCGGCGTAAAGCAGGGTCCGTATGTCTTCGATGCGGTTGAGGTCCTCGATCTCCAACTCTTTCGCGATTCGGACCGCTAGCTCATCCATGAAGACGTTGAACAGCGACGGTGACAACGGCGACCCTTGCTGAACTCCCATCTCTTCCAGCACTTTACCAGTGAGTCCGCCATCGACTAGCACTCGCGATGACGTTCTTCGGTAAAAACGCCGCAGAATGCGATAGAACTTGCCCTGTACCCCCATCTGGGTTAGCCTCTGAACAACCCGGCCCGCCAAACCGTAGGGAATGCCTTTCTCAGATCCACGAACAAAACGAAAGAACGGAGGCCAGCTTGTTGTCTAAGGCGCAGACGCTCCTTAAGGACAAAAATCTGGTCCCCCGTACTACGTTTTGGCCGGAACCCACCCTGCTCTGGGCGCAGCCTGCCCGGCTGATCGATGAAAGCCGTAAGCCTCGTCGACTTCCACGTCGAGCACCCAGTAGCCAAACCCCTGCTTGCGAAGCTCCCTCTGCATCTCTACATACTGGGCACCCCCCCGTGCAGCCCGCTGCTTCTCTCTTTCCCGGAAAGTCCTACCCGTCGCAACGTGAACCTTTCCCGTGAAGAACTTACGCTCCCGCAGCAGCCGCACCATCTTCTCCGCCTCCTCACAAGACGCACATTTAATCCGCAAATGCCGCCCGCTACCTCTGCCCGCGAATTCCACCTCGACTTCCCCGAGACCGAGAATTCGGAGCTCTCGCGCCATGACCACTGTCTGAGATTCATGCGATAGCCCCCATACTATGCAACATCTCTTATCCAGCTCATTTCGTACCTTCCTCCGGCACCTCCTCGGTGGCGGTACCGCTTGCCACACGCCGTGACCAGACCTTTCCGGACGTGACTTCTCTTCCGAGGTTGGGGAGGGTGATCGTGATGCAGCTGGCTCTACGTGATTCAGGTTGCCCGTCAGGTACGCGAGCACTCGACCACCCCACCCCGGCCGAGTAGCCATCGCCACCCGCAGGCGCATTCCCACGGGGAACGTCTAAACCTGGAGGATTACCGCCTTGACCCATAGGGCCAGCACTAGCGGCCGCGCTCTTCGCAGAACCTGACATAAGTGGTATGGGACCCCGGTGCCGCATTGACCGAGTTGTAAACTCGATAAATGAGGACCCAGGTGGGGTTATTTAAAGCTAAACCCTTAAAAAGCATACGTGTACGTATGTATAGGAATACACACAAACACTCACCTGCATCCGTAACCAGGCACGAGGCAGGACCCGCTGTGCATCATCGAGGTAGGTGTCGTGGCAAACCACCCTGCGTCCGATAAACGCTGCAAGTGAGTCATCTACCGAGAGCACAGAATGACAGGCCCGTGCACGTGTACCCACCACCCCATAACCCTCCGCCAGAGCAACCCCATGGCATCCGCAGGATGAGCACGGAGATTGCTGAGAGAGAGGGTGAGCCAGGAGCCCCGCTCCGGTCCGTCGTTACTTTGGTCATTTAGTCGTTTCAAGGCTTGTGGTAAGGTGTAGGGCCTCTCGCTTTCGTACAAACTCCGACCGACAGTAGTTTGGTTGACCATCCTTCGCGGTGACCCTCTGAACACAACCCCCTCCCCCAGTGCCCACCCCTTGTGATTCCAGAGGCCACCCCGAGCCAAGAGCCATGAGTATGATGAGCAACTCACATGAGTTACTCTCCGTCTCATAAATCAATGGAACGCTTATCGTGCGCCCCTCATAGGCTCAGCCCGCCCATGTGAAAGCTAGGCCTCGCCCAAAGCAAAGCAAAGCAAAGCAAAAAAAAAAAAAAAAAAAAAAAAAAAAAAAAAAAAAAAAAAAAAAAAAAAAAAAAAAAAAAAAAAAAAAAAGAGAGAGAGAGAGAGAGAGAGAGAGAGAGAGAGAGAGAGAGAAAGAGAGAGAGAAAGAGAGAGAGCGAGCGAGAGCGAGGCCGCCGTGGCTCGCCCGCAATCCAGCTGGGTGCACCTCGTCACAACCACTCATCGGCGTGAGCTCATAGCTGTGTGCGACATAGGTACAAGAGCAAGAGGAGAAACAGTGTGCCAGCGTGGATGTGTGGGTGAGGCAGTGCGGTGAGGCAAAGCAGCGATGCCAGTCGAATCCCTGGAGACGGAACCTAGCATCAAAAACATCGTATAAGTCTACCCCAGGCCTCCATCCACCGAGTGGTGAGCTCGATAAAAGAAGACCCGAGTGGGGTTATTTAAAGCTCAACCCTTAAAAAAGCATAAACATGTACGCCGCCAGGAACCCAACAACAATAACATAGCAGCCAGGAACCCAACAACAATAACATAGCCAGGAACCCAACAACAATAACATAGCCAGGAACCCAACAACAATAACACAGCTTCCGTAACCAGCCTTCAGGAACCTGCCTCAGTTACCCGCCCCCGTAACCAGGCCAGAGACGTGACGTACTATGCATCATTGAGGTGTCGTGGCAAGCCACCCTGCGTCCGATAGAAGCTACAAAAGAGTCATCTACCGAGAACACTAAGTGACAGGCCCGGTCACATGCACCCAACACGTCCCGACCCTTCGCCAGAGCATCCCCATGGCATCCGCAAAGTGAGCACGAGGGGTTCAGGGAGAGAGGGTGAGTCAGGAGCCCCGCGTCCAGGCAGTCGCTATTGTGGCAGTTGAGTGATTTCAAGGCTTGTGGAAATGTGTGGGGCCTCTCGCCTTCGTACCCACTCATACCGACAGTAGTTTAGTTAACCAACCTGTCCAGTGACCCACTGAGCCCAACCCCCTCCCTCAGATAACCCCCACCCCCCCGCACTCACCCCGAGTGATACCAGAGGCCACCCCAAGCCAAGAGCCGTGAGCGTGGTGAGAGAGCTTCTCTCAGTAAAAGGTCCCGTCTCATGAATCAGTGGAGCACTGATTATGTACCCCTCATAACAAGCTGCCAACGGCCCCAACCCCGCCGTGTGCCGGTGGCACCCAACCATGTATTGGTGCCCCCCAAAATAATAATAATAATAATAATAATAATAATAATAACAATAATAATAATAATAATAATAATAGTGCTTCTCTGTCAATGGCTGATGCATTTCTGCACATGCGCCTCCATCGTCTCACCCGTGAGGGGAGTACGAAGAATTGACGATAAGCTCTAATGACACCCCCGCAAGGGCAGTTCCAACACTTCCAGACGGGCCGGTATGTTCAATGAAAATACTGGTCCAGAAATAGACCGGTATGTTCAATGAAAATACTGGTGGCACCGACGGGAATCGAACTGGCGACAGGGCCCAGATGGTAGAACTTGACCACTGGGCTATCACGGTGTCCAATAATAATAATAATAATAATAATAATAATTACTATTATTATAATAATGGTAATGACAATAATGATGATGATGATAATAATAATAATAATAATAATAGTGTATCTCCTGCCAATTGCTGAGCCAAAAGGCCATGTGCATCCAGTCCTCCATTCCATAAGGAAAGTCTCCACACCAATCGGTGGAATAAAGGAAGTGACGGCATAGAACATTACTCTAGGAGCTTTATACCAATCAGCCCATGGAAAGGACCGATGGCCTATGTACTCCCTAATAATAATAATAATAATAACAATAATAATAATAATAATAACAACAGTGCTTCTCAGTCAATGGCGAATGCATTTCTGCACATGTGCCTCCATCGTCTCACCCGCGAGGGGAGTACGAAGATTTGACGATAGGCTCTACTGACACCCCCGCAAGGCAGCTCCAAGCCTTCCAGACAGACCAATACTTTCAAAGAAAATATCCTTTGAAAATTTTGGCACCGACGGGAATCGAACTGGCGACAGGTCCCAGATGGTAGACCTTAACCACTGGGCTATCGCGGTGCCACAATAATAATAATAACAACAATAATAATAATAATAATAATAATAATAATAATAATAATAATAATAATAATAATAATAATAATAATGATAATA